>OX101794.1:1774735-2072235 GCA_944452715.1 Ophion slaviceki | reverse complement strand
GGATAGATGGAAAGATGCATGGATAGATAGATGGATGGATGGATGGATAGATGGATGAATGGATAGATAGATAGATGAATGGATGGATGGATGGATGGATAGATAGATGAATGGATGGATCGATGGATAGATGGATGGATGGATAGATGGATCGATGGATCGATGGATCGATAGATCGATGGATGGATAGATGGATGGATGGATAGATGATGTATGTATACGTGGATGGATGGATGGATGGATGGATGGATGGGTGGATGGATGGGTGGATAGATGGATGGATGGATGGATGGATGGACGGATTGATGGATAGATGGATCGATGGATGGATGGATGGACGGATGGATGGATAGATAGATGAATAGATGGATGGATGGATCGACGGATAGATGGATGTATCGATGGATCGATAGATCGATGGATGGATGGATGGATAGATGATGTATGTATAGATGGATGGATAGATGATGTATGTATGGATGGATGGATGGATGGATCGATGTACTCTATAGATGGATGGATAGATGATGTATGTATAGATGGATGGATGGATGGATGTACTATATAGATGAATGGATGGATGGATAGATGGATGGATGGATGTATAGATGGATGGATGGATGCATAGATGGATGGATGGATGGATGGATGGATGGACGGATGGATGGATAGATGGATCGATGGATGGATGGATCGACGGATGGATAGATAGATAGATGAATAGATGGATGGATGGATCGACGGATAGATGGATGGATAGATGATGTACGTATGGATGGATGGATGGATGTACTATATAGATGAATGGATGGATGGATAGACGGACGGACGGACGGACGGACGGACGGACGGACGGACGGACGGATGGATGGATGGATGGATGGATGGATGGATGGATGGATGGATGGATGGATGGATCGATGGCTGTATCGATGGATCGATAGATCGATGGATGGATGGATGGATAGATGATGTATGTATAGATGGATGGATAGATGATGTATGCATGGATGGATGGATGGATCGATGTACTCTATAGATGGATGGATAGATGATGTATGTATAGATGGATGGATGGATGGATAGAAGGATGGATGGATGTATAGATGGATGGATGGATGCATAGATGCATGGATGGATGGATGGATGGATAGATGGATGGATGGGTGGATAGATAGATAGATGAATAGATGGAGGGATAGATAGATAGAGGAATGGATGGATCAATGGATAGATGGATGGATGGATGGATGGATGGATGGATGGATGGATAGATGGATGGATGGATAGACGGATGGATGAATAGATGGATGGATGGAGGGACGGATGAATAGATGGATGGATGGATCGATGGATCGATGGATGCATAGATGGATGGATCGATAGATCGATGGATGGATAGATGGATGGATGAATAGATGGATGGATGGATAGATGGATGGATGGATGATGTATGTATAGATGGATGGATGGGTGGATAGATGGATGGATGGATGGATGGATGGATGGATGGATGGATGGATGGATGGATGGATAGATGAGTGGGTGGGTGGTTGGATGGATGGATCGATAGATGAATGGATAGATGGAAAGATGCATAGATAGGTAGATGAATGGATGAATGGATAGATAGATGAATGGATGGATGGATGGATGGATAGATAGATGAATGGATGGATCGATGGACAGATGGATAGATGGATGAATGGATAGGTATAGATGGATGGATGAATAGGTAGATAGCGTGGATAGATGAATAGATGGATGGATGGATGAATAGATGGATAGATGATGTATGTATATCTATACGTACATCATCTATCCATCCATCCATCCATCCATCCATCCATCTATTCACCTATCCATCCTATGGATGGATGGATAGATGATGTATGTATAGATGAATCCATGGATAGATGTACTGTATAGATGGATGGATGGGTGGATGTACTATATAGATGAATGGATGGATGGATAAATGGACGGATGGATGGATGGATGGATGGATGGATGGATAGATGGATGCGGAATCATTTGTAGTTAACAAACACATCGATGAAAATGTTCATTTAATATAATCAAATATTGGTTTGGAAATAACCAAAAAGCAGATACACGTTTTTCTTGGACATCCTTGATATTTCGAGGAAAATTAGAGTTGCACCTCATTCTCTGACGAAAGGAGTACAACTTAAATTTTCTTTTCAATGTAAAGCCTCTCCGAACAAAACGAGCAGCCGGAGTTTTACTGACCGGGTTCGGTCCAAAAAATTGATTCACATTCACATTCACATTCACATTCACAACTTCGAATTTTTTCCATTATAATCTTTTGGAATTCGTTTGACCGTGATTATTTGATTAAGGGGTCTTCTCACTTCAGACGCGAAAAAAGACTATTTTCATTAATTTTTTCATAGGTTCATATTATAGTTATTGATATAAAAGTTGTTACACTCAATAAATACACTCTCGATATAAATTTAAAAAAATTTGTTATGTATTTATGTAACCCAAACAAACTTTAACAGCGTTTTTCTCGAAACGACGGTTTCCGACGGCTTGTTGATAAAATCTTCGAAACTAGTGAATCGCTCCTTATGAAATTTTAACCACATATTCTTTACAACTAAAACTACAGCGCATATGAAGGGTTTTTTAAATTTTGATATTTACTATTTTTTTTTTGCCAAAAACGGTGAGAAAAACTCGTTTTTTTTTCTTTTATCGGAAAATGTCCGCCATTTTGTTATTTTGCATATCTCAAAAATCTTTTGATATGCGCTGTAGCCATTAACATACTGAATCTAAAACCGTTTGATTCTTTTGTTTCGGATGATCCATCTCCGAGATTTCATCAACAGCACAGACCCACATATTTTTAGGAAATTTTTTTAATTACCATTTTCGTCTATACGTAGACTTAAGTAAATATATATTTTTTAAATGTATTTTGACAGTGTATTTACTAAGTGTAACAACTTTTATATCAATATCTGTAATATAAACCTATTTTAAAAAATCAAGAAACTAGCCTTTTTTCAGCGTCAAAAGTGAGAAAACCCCTTAGATATACTTTTAACATAAGCATAACGAAAAAAATGATCAATTGAAAAGCACCGCTAAGGTAGCTCCAAAATTTTGATTTTCGATCACAGCGGAGTTTAATCGTAATGTAATTTAAAGTTTGACGGCAAAAAAATCAAGGAAAGTATTAAATCATTTCTGATTTTTGTTCTTTCCTTTCATTTTTTTCGAGAATGCTGATAAAAGTAGATTTTTTTCTTCCTCTTTACGTTTATGTACCACATTGCGGCAAAAGTCGGGAATTTGAGCTATCAGCAGATGACATTCTCCCTCTCTCTCTCTCAAACGAATTCCAAAAGATTATAATGGAAAAAACTCGAAGTTATATATGCAAACGAATTTTTTTAACCGAACTATGCTGAGAAATTGGTCAAACTTAATTTTTTTTATTTTTCATCTAAGGTGATCAATCAGTTGCCCGGTCAGTTAAACTCCGGCTGCACGTTTTGTTCGGAGAGGCTTTATATTCGAAGGAAAATTTAAGTTGCACTCCTTTCGTCAGAGAATGAGGTGAACCTCTTTTTTTCCTCGAAATATCATGGATGTCCAAGAAAAACGTGTATCTGCTTTTTGGTTATTTCCAAACCAATATTTGATTATATTAAATGAACATTTTCATCGATGTGTTTGTTAACTACAAATGATTCCGCATCCATCCATCCATCCATCCATCCATCCATCCGTCCGTCCGTCCGTCCGTCCGTCCATCCATCCATCCATCCATCCATCCATCCATCCATCCATCCATCCATCCATCCATCCATCCATCCACCCACCCTCTCTCTCTCTCTCTCTCCCTGTCAACGCAAAAAAGTAATGTAAAAATGCCATTACTCATTACTTTTTATTTTGTAATGTAAAAAAATTCCATTATCCACTACATTGTAATGGGCAATGAAAATGTTTCACACAACAAAATATAATGTAATGAGGAATGGATTTTTTTTACATTACAAAATGCAATGTAATGAGTAATGTAAATTTTTTACATTACAAAATGTAAAGTAATGGGTAATGGAAATTTTTCCATTACAAAATCCAATGTAATGGGTAATGGAAATTTTTTACATTACAAAATCCAATGTAATGAGTAATGGAAATGTTTTACATTACAAAATGCAATGTAATGAGTAATGGAAATTTTTTACATTACAAAATGTAAAGTAATGGGTAATGGAAATTTTTCCATTACAAAATCCAATGTAATGGGTAATGGAAATTTTTTACATTACAAAATCCAATGTAATGAGTAATGGAAATTTTTTACATTACAAATTGTAAAGTAATGGGTAATGAAAACGGTAATGCATTACAAAAAGTAATGCATTATTTGCAACCCTGGTTGTAACTCTCTTCGACCATACTCATCATTGAATTGATCGATTTTGCTTTATTTTGAGATAATAAGCCCCGAGACGTGAGAGGTACGTTACTGAAAACGGGCCTCAGTCATTATCCGCTAACATCCAGCGAATAAAGATGAAATCGATGCTCCGAACAGTTTTCGCATATTCTGTCAGCCATTGCTCAGATCACTCACCTAAATTCGTTTTCGATTTCGTCTTACTTCCGGTTAGAGCTAATGGATGATTTGAGCGGCGCTCAAAGACACAAGTTTAATAATAGGATAATTCTTTACGCGACAAAGACGAAATGGACGTCCGGCTTGATTTTTCGGCATGAGTTGTTGCCTCTTCGGACATACTCATCATTGAATTTATCGATTTCATTTTTTTTCTACATCGAGCATCGATCAAATGATCCATTCGCTCTGACCGGAAATAAGATGAAATCGATAACGTACCTCAACGTACCTCACGCTAATGACCTCAAAATAAAGCGAAATCAATCAATTCAATGATGAGTATGTTCGAAGAGAGTTACAGCTCATGCCGAAAAATCAAGCCAGACGTCGAATTCATCTTTGTCGCGGAAATAATGATTCTATGATTATACTTGTATCTTCGAGCACCGGTCAAGTGACCCATTCGCTTTGACGGGAAATACGACGAAATCGAAAATGAACTTAGGCGAATGATCGTAGCAATGGCTGATAGCATATGCAAAAACCGTTCGGAGGATCAATGTCATCTTTATTCTCTTGGTGTTAGCGGATAATGACTCAACTCGTTTTCAGTAACGTACCTCACACGTCTCGGGGCTAATTATCTCAAAATAAAGAGAAATCGATCAATTCAATAATGATTATGTTCGAAGAGAGTTACAACATATGCCGAAAAATCAAACTGGACTTCGATTTCATCTTCGTCGCGTAAAGAATGATTATATGATTAAACTGGTATCTACGAGCACCGATCAAGTGATCCATTCGCTCTGACCAGAAGTGAAATGAAATCAAAAACGAATTTGAGCGAATGATCTTAGCAACATCTGATAGAATATGTGAAAACCGTTTGGAGCATTGATTTCATCTTTATTATCTTGGTGTCAGCGGATAATGACTCAGGCTCCTTTTCATTAACGCACCTCACACGTCTCGGGGCTTATTACCTCAAAATAAAATGAAATCGATAAGTTCAATGGTGAGTATGTTCGAAGAGGGTTACAACTCATGCCGACCAATCAAGCCAGACGTCGTTTTCGTCTGTGTCGCGTAAATAATGGTCCTATTATTCAACTTGTATCTTTGAGCGCCGGTCAAACCATCCATTAGCTCTGATCGGAAATAAAATGAAATCAAAAACGAATTTGGGCGAATAATCTTAGCAATATCTGACAGAATATGCGAAAACCGTTCGGAGCATCGATTTCGTCTTCAGTCGCTTGATGTTAGCGAATAATGACTCAGGCTCCTTTTCCGTAACGTACCTCACACGTCTCGGGTCATATTACGACAAAATAAAGCAGAGTCGATAAATTCAATGATAAGTATGTTCGAAGAGATTTACAACCTCATGCCGAAAAATCAAGCCAGACGTCGATTTAGTCTTTGTCGCAAAAATAATGATTCGATTATTAGACTTGTATTTTTGAGCAACGGTAAAATGATCCATTAGCTCTGACTGGAAATAAGATAAAATCGAAAACGAATTTGGGCGAATGATCTCAGAAATGTCTGACAGAATCTGCGAAAACCGTTCGGAGCATCGATTTCACTTTATTCGCTTGATGTTAGCGGATAACGACTCAGGCTCCTTTTTAGTAACATACCTCAAACGTCTCGGAGCTCATTACTTCGAAATAAAGCGAAATCCATCAATTCAATAACGAATATGTTCGAAGAGGGTTACACCTCATGCCGAAAAATCAAGCCGGACATCGATTTCGTCTTTGCCGCGTAAATAATGATTCTGTGATTAAACTTGTATTTTCGAGCAACAATCAAATCATCCATTCGCTCTGACCAGAAATAAGATGAAATCAAAAACGAATTTGGCCGAATGATATTTGCAATATCTGTCAGAATATGAGGAAACCATTCAGAGCATCGTTTTCGTCTTTATTCAATTGCTGTTAGCGGATAACGACTCAGGCTCCTTTTCAGTAACGTACCTCACACGTCGCGGGGCTCATCACCGGAAAATTAAGCGAAATCGACAAAATCAATTATGAGTATGTTCGATGAAAGTTACAGCTCATGCCGAAAAATCTAGCCAGACGTCGATTTCGCCTTTGTCGCGTAAAGAATAATACTACGATTCAACTTGTATCTTCGCACACAAGAGAAAAATTTCGCGCACAGAGGAAAATTTACAAATGCGATTTTTTTTTGTTATTTTCCTCACAACTTCACATCGAATACTTAACTTCTTAACTTACCCTTCCTTGACACACTTACATTTGGCCAGGACTTTGACACACTGGGTCATTTTGACCCGGGCAGTACTTCATCCACCTGCCCTTAACAACTCATCGGCCGGTTCTTATTGAAACTATTTCGGGATACACTTTAAACAATTCTTAATACGTCTGCGTAATTAAAATTCGGAAAATATAACATTGAATTGCTGTAAAAAATGATGGAAAACTTTCGTTTATCGAAAAGTGAGCATTTTATTTCAAATCTGTCCTCATCAACATTATCCATTGTGTCAAGGAAGGTTTAACAAATCTCGAAAAAAAATGGTTTTTTTTCCGAGACAAAAAAAATGCTGCATTTGAAAGCTATTTCTATTTGAAAAGGGTTTCAACATGTGCAACTGTTTTTCCAGTTATACCGCTAGCGTATGACCGTTTACAGTGCTCTTCCATGGACATGAGTTTCATTAAAATCGAAGGCGGGCACTAAAGCGGCGTTCCTTGTTAGAATCGACGAGAGGGAATGAACGGAAAAACAAAAGTATGCGCAAAGATGAAAGAGGACGAGAGAGAAGATAGATATTTATTAATGAGCGATAGGCGATTGGAGACGCTCATTAGATAAAAGAGAACGAAAGTGCGAGAAATAGGGATCGACGACATTCGAAAAAACAAGTCACGCTCAGTCGCGCGGCTCGGCTCACGCTCTGAACTTGCGTACCCAAGATGACAGAAAATAATAGCAGACAATACGCGAAACGTCAAATTGGCCGGGCAAGCAAGACATATGCCTATCTAGCTTGCCGTCACCTGCTACGTTTCTCGCGCTCAGACCGCGCCCTCGAGTGGCGTCGTCGTCAAGGGCAGACTGCAGTCCTACAACAATCCTTCGAGCGCCAAAATTGGAATCGCTCCCATTCAAAAACTATTAGACGGAGACAAAAAAAGCCTTGACAGTTATGCTCGTGGCACCCCGCTGAACTCGCCAGTTCCGGGTGTACAGGTTATTATGAATCACCCTGTATATACACACACACACACACACACACACACACACACATAATACGCTTCAGAGGCGTATACCCGAGTATATGTCCCTGTTCATGCACAACTCGAGAAAAATAACGTTATCAATGCTAATATTCGGTTACATGGGGACCGAGCTCGAGAGCGAGGGTAATGACGCCAAGCCCTTTATCTCAGAGACAAAGAGGGCGAGGGTTCATATTGCGCTCCGGGAGCTGGGCAGTCAGTTCCGTCCGGTGTCTCCAACAGCGCGCATCGCAGAGTCGACGCTCTGAAAATCGGTACATTTATTTTATTTTATTTTATTTTCTTTTCGAGTTTACCTCGGTCTCTTCGACAGTGTAACTTTAAGTCTCTGTAAAACCGGTATCAATTGTTTAAATCAAAATAAAAGTAAACATACCAAGTCAAACACTGCAGCAAATAATTTACGAAACTTATATTATTTTCTTTATTGAATGTAACTACGCTTATTTACGAGTAAAATACACAATTGTTTGTATCACCTTCTTCGCGCTATTAAAATTACGCAAAATACGGCGACCGCGCAAAAAGGGTAACATTTTCGAGCAAATAATTAAAATATATTTGCCTCTCGTTCGCGCGTGTCAACACGCAACGAACAAATCATCGTAGTGCATTTCTCTCTCTCTCTCTCTCTCTCTCTCTCTCTCTCTCTCTCTCTCTCTCTCTCTTCCTCTCCCTCACGCCATTTTTCCCAACGCACGTATTCGTCTCACCCATAAAATCATACCTGTCCAAATTTGAACAAATCTCGAAGTGCTTTTTATGAGGCTTGGGAAAGTTGACGCACGAACACACCACATCCGCTCACTCGCCGTAATTTGGCAGGTTAGCGACTGGCACGGTTAACCCGGTGCTTAGTGTTCGGACGGCGATTTCCCTCGACCTTGACATTTGTATTCGCGGCTGGCCGCCAATCGCCGTAACCGGGCGGAGGTAGACCCAGACGTAGCGAGTCAGCGGTGCCGTAATCTGGCACGCACTAGACTCGCTCAGCGAACCAAATTTAATTTCATATTAGTCTGTACATACGCGTTAGACGAATACGTTTCCCGATACATTCGCTCAGCAAATAAAATACCATACCGCCGTAATTGGGTAGGTCAACGACTGGCACGGTCACACCGGTGCTTAGTGTTCAGGCGTCGACTTCCGTTATTCTCAACATTTGTTCTCGCGGCTGACCGCCAATCGCCGTAACCGGGCGGAGGTGGAGCCAGACGTAGTGAGTCGACGATGCCGTAACCTGGCACGTCTTGAACTCACTCAGCGGTTCAAATAATTATAAAATCTATATATGTATATTTGTATTGCGAAGCGAATGTATCCCTCATAAAATTAGTCCAGTCCTCGTAGTCCCCGACTGCTCCCAAAAATATTGGCATCACCGGGTCATCGCATTCGCACGAGCACCGGGTACCCGTCTGGGCAACGACAGGTGGGGCCGAGCTGGAACATCTTGGCGATTCCTGGACAAATTCGGTCACACTGTCGAGTAGTTTTTACCCGCTACGCACCGCCGCTCTTTCTCTCCAAGGTAAGCACAATTTCACGCTACTTTCTTATTCGCTTACCTATCGCGCAATGCGTCAAATTATACACCAACGACTTTATCAACCGCCTATCCCAAGTGGGCACATTCCCGCTTAAACATGGCACTTTTCTTCTCCGACGGTAACTTACCGTCATATAAGTCATATGACTTAATTCATCATAATCCGTTCGTTCGTGGCACACTTCCCATTCGAAAAGTCAATTCTTAAAAGGTAAATTAAAAGACGATTAATTATCAATTAAAACCGGGACCCACGACGTAACATATTCTTCGAATGGTTCGAGATTTGGCGAATTCGTTGAAGCACAAAGCTAGAGCGACGTCGCCAATTATTGCTTGGCGGCACACAGCTCAACGAACGGTTCGAGATTTGTCGCAGCACTCAGCTCAAGCGGCTCCTGGGATTTATGTTTCGTGGCACACAGCTCAACGAACAGTTCGAGATTCGTCGCAGCGCTTGACTATACGATGACTCCTCCAACTTTTTTAAAATTTATTTCGCAGCACCCAGCTGGACGAAAAGTTATCGTTATGTCACAGCACGAAGCTAACCGACTGGTTAATCCCACTTCTGATTTGTAGGCGCACAAATTAATTATGAAATGCCATGGTTTTTACGACCGTTTATTATATTTTCCAAATTACACCGATGTGACTGTGTCGTTCGGCTGTCGGCGACAAACTCCCGTTCCTAACATCTCAAAAATAACAAATTATAATAAATAAAACAGCAACTGATATCTTGTTGCGATCGATAGGGTCGGCATAGATGCTCGTAGCTACATATATATATATATATATATATATATATATTCATTGAAGTTAGTTCGAGGACTTATGTCCCTAAAGTATGCAGATACGAATATATGTATGTATGTATGAGATATCATGATATGGTACTTCGGGGACCCATGCTCGTGTCCCAGAAGTGTACAGGCAAACACATTTGTACGTGTATATGAAGCTATTCATAAAGTTATTCCGAGCACCCATGTGCTCGTCCTTGAAGTTACGGGTAAGCTTTGCGGTATAGTTATTATGGGAACTGTTTGTCCCTAAAGTATACCGGTAGATATACGCGTGCTAAATAAAAATATATATTTACGAATATTTTATATAACGGGGTTTCTGAGTGAAATCGACCATATATGGGTCATTCTGGTTAATATGTACCCCAAGAAAAATATAAATGTGCGCGTTTAGTGCAAGGAAAACATCTAAATAATTATTACAATTCGTACCGGATATGAATATTTGGAGGGCGAGAGTGCTAGGACGTAACAGGAGCTCGGACGATTGCCACTCAGTTCCTAGCAAACAGAGGTAAAATCGATTCTCTCAATCATTTTTCCAGTATCCATAAGACATTCTCGAAACCGTCCCGTCGCGTTTGTCGTTGATTTCATCTCCTTCCTCATCGGGGAGAGCGGATCATGTTAGCAGAGGTATAAGCTGCGAAAACAATAGCCCCGTTGCGTTCGTGGAAAGATGAAATCAACGGCTCGATTGGCACATTCGTGTAGTTTTCACCATAACCCCGTCATACTCGTCATAAACGGCATCGATTTCATCTCTGGTTCAGTAAACGATGCTGAAGACGTGGATGGTCTATCGCCGAACCGGAGCGCGGACGATTGCCACTCAGTTCCTAGCGAATAGAGGTGAAATCGATTCTCTCAATCACTTTTCTAGCATCCATAACACGTTCTCGAAACCGTTCCGTCGAGTTTGTCGTTGATTTCATCCCGTTCGCGATCGGGGAGAGTGGATCATGTGAGCAGAGGTAGAAGCTGCAAATACGATAGTTCCTCTGCGTACGTGTAAAAGACCAAATCAACTGCTCCATTGGTACATACGGGTCGTTTTCGCCATGTCCCGGTCGAACTCGTCATAGAATGCATCGATTTCATCTCTACTTCAGTAAACAATGCTGAATACGTGGATGGTTTATCGATGTAACTAAACTCGAAAAATTGCCACTCAGTTCCTAGCGAACAGAGGTGAAATCGATTCTTTCAATCATTTTTCCAGCATGTATAACACCGAAACCGTCCCGTCTCGAAACCGTCCCGTCGAGTTTGTCGTTGATTTCATCTCGTTCCTCATCGGGGAGAGCGGGTTATGTAAGCAGACGAATAAGCTGCGAATACGATAGCTCCATTGCATACGTCCAAAGATGAAATTAACGGCTCGATTGGCACATTCGTTTAGTTTTGACCGCTACCCCGCCATACTCTTCATCAACTGCAGCGATTTCATCCCTGGTTCAGTAAACGATTTTTGAAGCTTCAGCTGGACATTCTGAAAATACTTCGCCCAAATTCGTGCTCGATTTAATCGTATTTCCGACGAGAGCGAGCAGACACCTCGTGCGGTGCTGCACGCCGTCGCACAGTAGGAGAAAAGCCCAAAAACCTGGCCAAAACCTCAAATGACCTTTGACGGGAATGAAAATTGGCTTACAGGGGTTTTCAAGGTCGCTGATTACGAATCTGAAAGCCAAATTATCGTAAACAAAATGGCCGATCCAATATGGCTGACATGAATGTTAAAAAGTTGCCAGATGTCGACAAAAATTGGTATTTACGGGTTTTCAAGGTCGCTGATTACGAATCCGCAAGCCAAATTATCGTAAAAAAAATGGCCGATCCAATATGGCCGACATGAACGTTAAAAAGTTACCAGATGTTGACAAAAATTGGTATATACGGGTTTTCAAGGTCGCTGATTACCAATCCGATATCTATTGTTTATAACTTGCAACAAAGAGCTTACAGCAAATTGTTATAAACAAAATGGCCGAGTTTCCTGCTAAATAGATAAATTAATATATTTAAAAAAATTATCATAATAAAATAAACGTGAACAGTGTATTCTACGCAATTATTATTTTTATTTCCAAAATACATACGGAACGTTTCAAAAATAGAAAATTTTATTCTTAATCAAAATCGTAATCGGAGTCGGAGTCGGAGTCAGAATCATTATCCGAGTTTGTATCTATTACAACTCCCGGCACGGCTTCAATCTCGGCGCAAAATTCGTCTGCTGCAGCAGTCACTTTAGGAGCGATCAACATCGCTACAGCTTCCGGCGACAAACTCTTCAGCTTCTTCTGTGGTAGTCTTCTGACACTTGAAATGTACGGATCAGAAGTAACTAAGAGCCGATGAAAAACATCTTCCATAGCTTTAACCCTGGAACTTTTTCGCGCAAAATCTTCTCGATATCGCTTGATGTCTTTGTTTCGAGCTTCCTGAGCATCTTCGGATAATTGGCCGATTGGTAATAGAGCATGAGTTATTATCACTGGACCATGAATTAATAGTTTGTGCACCGAAGTAGGCATGGAGTACCAAGGGTATAATGCAACGGTCTTTCTTGCCGTTTCAATAGCATACTGTTCAAATCTTTCACAGTTTATCTCGTGGCCGCACGATATAACTTGTAGGATTACGTACAAGCGTTTAATAACTTCTTCGTTGACCCCCGTTATCGCAGCGGAAACCGTCGAATTTTCAAAGAATCGCCGAGCTGTGTTGCCATCATTGCTGCTGCCGTATCCAGGCTTTGGGCGATCGATATTTAGACCCAATTGCTTCTTGAATCCTTCTTGAATGGCCCTCTTGCGTTCCTGGGTAATTTTTTTTTCTTCGGCACTTCGAGCTTGCCATTTTTTAATGCCGAGTTTGTAAGACACGTGTAAGCAATACTCGAAGCACCGTATCCACGCATGCAGCGTCGACAATCCGAACTTCAAATTTGTTTCATTGATTTCCCTTTGCAATACAGTGTCGATGGCATTAAAATCTTTGCTGGTTGCTCCACACAAATAGCACCGTTGAGCAGATTTCGTCAATGATACAGCGTTGCAAACTTTACCATCTATCATGGTGAACAACAACTTGTACATTACGGAGATTTCTTTTCCATCTATTACACTTTCGAATGGACGAAGTGACTTTATTTGTTCTTCAACAATTTGGACTTCATTAAGTGTTGACTCTGTGTCTTCGCGTAGAAACAGTAGTCTAAGCGGTCTACAAAATCGTGGAGACGAGGGTCTGGGGTTCTTCCAAACAACTATTTCTTCCTTCGATTGTTGATCATAACACACGAGTTGTAATGGCACGACTGAAGTAAAGAATACATGCGCATCAGATTTGCTGTCATCACTGAACGTCTGCTTATATTCACTTTGCCCAGAACTTCCATCGCAACCCCACTTGCAAATCAAGTCCATTTTACGAACATTATCTGGAGTCAATCTTTGAATGAGTACATTTTGGACGAGTAAAATACGTTCAACTGTATGATCTAATAGTGCCTGTAGTTGGACTTCTGCACTACTCTCTGTAATCCTGATTGCATCACGTGGTGGATAACAACGCTTTTTTGCTTTCATCACTTTTTCGTAAGACGGATATAGCTTACAGTTATTTTCCTTCCCTAATCTTCTCATTCCCTGGTAAGTACTCTTGGAGAATTTATATTCAATCATAGCGGAAAGTGCAGCCTCTTCGGATAAAGTAATTTCATCCGTTGCTGAGTAAGCTTTACGATACTTGGAAGCTCTTAAAGGACTCGTCATTGTTACGTCCTTAATAACTTTTGCGGCGTCGGATTGTCCTGAAGAGCGAAGGCTCATCTGAGTAGCGTATGCTAACTCGACCGAGTTGAACGATGTACGAATATCTTGGGTCTTCCTTCGTTTAGATCTTTCACTGGACATTGTAAACTCAAGGGACGGGCGGCCGCCCGTATTACCCGGGCTTGTTACTACAGTGTCTGTAGGTGCGGCAAAACATACCTGCTTGCTAAGCCATTCACCGTTATTCTTGAAAAATACACAGGATTTTCTGTGAGCTTGTTGCCACCTCGTTCTCATTTGATTGAAGAGTATCGAAAAAGTCTGTTTCGAGTCCTCAGGCACTACAACTGTACGTCCGGTGTCCTTGGAAATTTTTTCTACCATAAATTCGATCAAGGAAGCGAATTTATCGGATAAATGCTCGCTGATTATCAGAAATACTTCTTTCCTTGTCAGCACCAATTCTTTGTAACCGGATCCTGTAATAAAGACATAAAATTGTAGAAAATTGGTGTTAAAGGAAAAGATAAAATTTTCAATTAATACAAAAACTTGAACAATGTACATTATTTTACCAAATAAATAACCGCAATAATTGAAATAATTTTAAGAAAATTAGACAGAAAATATTGACATGGATTTGGTTAAAAGAAAGCTTTGCTTACTATATAATATATATATATTCAAATATTTTATTTGAATGTTATAACATTTCATTCATATTTAAGAAATTTTTATGTGGTTGATTTTAATATGTATATATATATATGCATACGTATATATCATAATTAAATCACAGAAAATTTATATATATATATATATACACATACATATATATTAAAATAATTTATTTCAAGCGTATAACAGCCGTCTTGTCCGTTATGATGCTACTTCACCCATTCTCAGGTAGAGGCGCAGAGGCTGCTCAATAGTGCCGCGTGCACGCTCGGCTACCGCACGATGCGAAAAAAATCATAACGGACAAGACGCACGTTTTCCGCAGGTAACTCTTGTAAATTTCGAAAGCTTATGCATTAAACTAAAGGCCGAGACTAGGAGCTTTGCAAAATGTGACAAAATATATAACTTTTCGGACCGTTGAAAATATAAGTTTTCAAAATTATTCAATTTTATTTATGCCGAAGGCTATACTACATTTCAATCATTTATACATAAACTTTAGATTCAACCGATGTAAAAACATGTTCTACATACCTCCAGAAGTCGTATCCATGTTGCAGAATTGAAATTAAACCCGTCACTTTAAAGTTATGGGTTTTTGAAGTCAGCGTTATTTTCGTCTGTTCAGCGCGTGACACGTACACTCTTCACGAACACTAACTGCCAACTGACGCTGCGGCGCAGGTATACACTTAAAGGGCTTTCCCTTCCACAATAGAATGCAGTTACTAGTCCTCTACCTGAATGACTACTCAACTGACCCTATTTCGAAAATTTATTTTTTGGGGTTTTGGCCAGGTTTTTGGGCTTTTCTCCTACTGTGCGTCGCTACGCCGCCAGGATTATTGTTTACGCGATAAAGATGAAATCAATGTTAGCGTTTAAAAAGATTAAAAGGTGTAGAATTGAAGGATGAGATGCCTGCAGCGGAACGATATACAACTGAAACAAGAGCGAAGTAAAATAATTACATTTGATTTTTTCGATTACATTATTATAAAAAAATGGGAAAAATGTGGTGTGCGCGCTTGCGTGTGTGTATGTATATTTTCATGTGATGTGTTTGTCACCGATCCAACTGTAAACCCCGATGCGGTTAGCTCCCCAAGCGCCGAATCGTTGGTGCGCGTATCGCGTCATTAAAGCCAAGAATGAATTGCATGCCTATGCTAATCCTTCACCACTATATTCTGATGTAAAGATGCAAATACTGCCAATATACGAGGATTTATTCCTAGACGGCTTGCTTAAAACACATTCCGGCGGTGACACGTAGAATGCTAACGTGTTGTTCAATTCTACAGTATAGCGCTGGGCTCCCAAGCATATTAACTGCGGTAAAAAAGTTGTCAAAATAGCTACTTTTTAGCAACAGGCATGGTCAACGACGATTACACATTCATTTTGCAAATTAGGGGTCGTCCATTAATCACGTGAGGCTGAAATAGGGGGGTGGGGGTTTGGATAACATCACGCTTCATCGCGCTGGGGGGAGGGGGTGCTGTGACATATCACGTGAATTTTTTTGTAACTGCGCGGACAATGCCATTTAAATATGCTAACACTATATATTATTTCGTTTTTCATAACAAAATACCGCTTTCTCTATCGCTTGTGTCAGACGTTTCTTAACAAAAAAATACACTTGATGTCGGGGGAGGGGGGGCTGGCTAGAAACCACACCACATATCACCAGGGGGGGGGGGGGGGGGTTAAAAACGTGGCCAAAAAACGTCACGTGACGTTTGGACGACCCCTTAGGAAAGATGTGGAATGGAAAATGGGCATTAAAAGTAAAACTTTTGCCGATTTGTATGACAATGCGCGCGTGAATCGACAGAACCGCGGCAGCCCAAGTAGGCGAACACAAATTACGTAACGCAAAATTTCCCAAATTTTGACCCCCGCCCCTCACGTCACGGGACCGGAACGCTTGGCCAGAGCCCCCCCCCCCCCCATTCCGTCACGTAACGGGTGCTTTGTCGTCAATAATTGCGATTTTTTTAATAGAAATAACTAATTATGAAAGGATCGGGCTTATACTTGTTTTCTTAAGTATATATTCATCTATTTTTGTACCAATTTTTATGACAACATTTTGAAAATTAATCAAGATATATGCCTTAATTTGACGAAAGAAAAAATGTCTTTCCGTTGTCCCATCGATATCTTTATGAAAGGTTATCTGTACATTAAAAGTCAACAATTTATCGATATCTATACAAATGTAGCTATCGTTATGCGTAGCCGTTTTTTTATTTGCTTAATTTTTACAAAATGCCGACAGTTTGGACATTTTTGTCTATTTTCAAGGCCCTTTTTCTGTATTCAAGCAGTGTTTAAAAATAGTAATTATCACATTTTAAAAACGCGGATACGTACAACCGTAGTCACTGCGATTACAAAAATGTTTAGAAAAAAAATTAAAGATCGGTTGTTAAGTTTTTAAGTATTCGCTCGGAAAAGGTCGAAAAAACTAGTTTCGAGAAATTCGCGTTCCAAGTTTTCGTTCCGTGTTTCTTGATATAAAGTTTTGTTTTTTTCTAGAATATCGATACTTACATTGAAGTATCAAGTCGCGGACGATATGACGGTTCTTCATTTTCATGATAGTTCACAAAATAATAAGAGCCCTTACTTTATCTATTGTAAATGATGGCACACCTGTAGGGGCTGAGGGCACTAACCGGTCGCGCTACCTGTTTTCACTAAAGTGACTATAACTCCATCAATTTTCGGACTTGTGAATAAAAATGTTACCAATATATTTTTCAATACATGGACTTTCAAGAATTATAAAAAAAAGTCCTTCAAATTTTGCTTGGTGGATGTGGGAAAGCTACTGTGCAAGTTTTTGCACAGTGACTTTCCCCCTTGACTGACATTGCGTATAGAAAGAAGAAAATCCACTGTTCACGGTAAAATTGCACGCGAGGTTTAGATTAAAAACTTGAACATGCAGAAATTTGGCTATTTCTGGCTGTTTCGAAATCATGACGTAACGCAAACCTTGACCCCCCCCCCCATGTACGTAGACCATAACGCCTGGCCCACATCCCCCCACCCCAATTGCGTTACGTAATTTGCGTACGGCCCCAAAGCAGATCAATAGAGGCCAGGACAGCGCGGAAACAGGAATTGACGGCTCAAATAGACGATTTCGCAGAGCAGGGAAGTATATTATATGGCCCTGGCATTGCAAATAAAGATTAAATAGCGGTGTGTCTACTTAATCAGTACTTGAGTACTACTTTTTCCTATCGAAAACTTTAAACTTGTTTTTCTCAAGACACATTATTACGCGCGCGGTGCAACCTAGCTAAAAAATTAATTGACCGATCGACTTGCAATTACACACAGATATTCTTTAACTTATTGACCTTATCTTGATCCGAACATACCATTAAAAATTAATAACAAATATTGTGTATAACAAATTGTTTGTAAAAAAGTAAATCGATTTTTAAAAGTATTCTCAATGGTTTTATTTCAATTTAAGGTCATCACTGCGTAAGATCATATTTTAACGAAAAAATTTCGGATTTTTCATTTTAGATAATTGAAACGACCTGTAGCCTGTACCGCCCGAAAAAAGATGTTTTTTATTTTTAGAACACACAAAAAATCTTATACCATTTTTTGTCAATATTGCGATGTTCTTTGCCAAAATTAAATCAATCGTTTGATTTTGTATAAATAGATTAGTAAAAAAACGTCCGTTCAGATTACCCTCCCCCCTTGACGGAGTCGTCTTCGGGAACGTTGTCGGAAGCCATCTGCCTGCACGACGCATCCCTCCTTTCCTCTCTCATAATGGAAGCGCACAACGACCGATCTAACAGGGGAAATGTTTTTTAAACGTGTAGCAGGAGGAAGGATATTTCTAAATACTTTCTAGCATAGTAGACAATCGTACCTTCCGCCTTACTCCAGCCTAAAAGGTGCTCAAAATGTCCTCCTTCCATTTGAATGCAGCATCGAGCTCGCATTATTAAACTGCGCTTTATTCGCATTAGCATTTCCGGCGTGACGGAGCGAAAGGCGCAATCGATTTTTATTTCTAGCTCCAATCGGCTATCGATAGGGGCCCTGTAGACGAGCGCCTTTATGTGGCCCCACAAAAAAAATCGAGAGGATTTAAATCCGGGGATCTTGCGGGCCAATTCACGACGCCACCCCTACCGATGAGCCGATCGGGGAATATTTCCTGAAGCATCGCCTGTGCTGCTCAGCTCGTGTGCGCAGGTGCACCATCGTGCTGATAAAACCATTGCCCCAATTCATCACGGGTCACACCGGCCCGCAAACAAATCCGCCGGAAATGCCTCCGGAGAAATTGGCAGTATTTTGTTCCGGTCATCGTGCCCTGATATTCATATGGTCCAATCTGGAATGTATTTAATATAATATGAAGTTGTCTACAGTATCGAGGAGCTACGGAAAATAATAAAATATTAGGTGGCTGCATTGAAATCTGCCGTTTAATTCCCTACCCTCAATTGTGCGTTTTATTCTAGGGAATTCAATTTCATGGGGAAATTTATTTATTTATTCATTCATTTATTCTAGGGGGAAAAAGGTCGGAACAAACATTTATTTATTTATTTATTTATTCCAGGGGAAAAAATGTGGGAAAAAATACTCAAAAATTTCAGTCTCTACAAGTATGTTCATGTTCGTTTATGCCGTAAAGTTAAAAATGAACGAGATAATGCAATAGCCGCTTTTTACTGGTTTAATTTAAAAAAATATCGATGGTAGGGGAAAAGAACTGTTATGACCAAAGTTGTGAAGCACTCGATTGCCTACAAGTTTAGGCATCACCATCTTTACTTAAGGGGTTACCCCCAATTGCGATTTTGAAAAAATCGATTTTTTTATTGCATTTTTTTGAAGCGCAATTTGAAGTGCAGTTTTTTTTATGCCCGGAATAGATGACTATGTAAGTTTACAAAAAAAAATATTTTCTTCGTGTAAACTGAAATTGAAACTTTAAACGCGTTTTTCTCAAAATGGCATTTCTGAAGTCGGTGACCAAGATTACTCGAACACTAATGAACCGATCTTCTTGAAATTTTGCAGGCTTATTTAATACATAAAAATGTAGTCTTTAATCGTTGGATTTTTTCGTTAAAATCGAACCATTAACTTTGACTGTCCGCCAATTTGTGAAAAATGAATATTTTTTAAAATCCTTCGATTAAAGACTAGTTTATACTTATATTTGACTAAATCCATCCGCATTTTTTTTTCAGATGATCCACTTCGCCGCAATGTTGGTCACCGCAAACCGTGTATATAAAAACATTATTTCATTGACGGCCATTTGCCACTAAACAATGTAATATTTTTCAATAAAAAATTACTGAAAGTTCTTCAAGATGTGCTCTTTAAGATGGTATATTGATTGATTAAAAAAGTTTTGTAGTTTTCTTTAAAAAAATTCATGAAAAAGGCCTTTTTTTGCGCTACAAGTGGGGGTAACGCCTTAAAAATTGTAAATCGCCGAGTTATTTAACAAATACAATTTCCCATTAAATTTAAGACGACGATATTAACTGAACGCAAGCCCAGCCCAGAATGAAACTAACACATGTTATTTTACACAAATAAAAGAAAATTCAGTGTAAATTTTCGCAGGATCAACCTAGTCGTTGGGGTTTAAAAATTAAAAAATAAAAGATTTTTCTTTTTTCAGTGTTGTAGCACTTGGAAAATTTTGAATTTTTTTGTTCAACATAGTGTCACATCCGGAAGGGACGCGAACATAGTATTTTTGTTTCCCTCTTTGTTGCCTACGCCTAGCGCAATAGCACGGGATGAGGGTAAAAAGGGGTAGTGCGTGGGAAAGAATAGAATTAAGGAATTGACGCGATATTTCGATATTAAGGAATAATTCGACAGAATTGGTGTACGATTGACAATATGTTATTTATTATAAGACTACTAGACGTGTTAAAGCGATCAGGCCTACGATGAATGATACAGGAAAGAAAAAGATATGGTTAGCTTACATTGGTTGTATTTGATGCTCGGTCGCTCGCTCGCTCGCTTGCGTGGATGTTTGTTGTCGCTCGCGTTACAAGAGCCTTCGCTCTTGGCCTGGTGCGCTCGCTGGTACAATTGCAATTGCGCGTAGATAGAAATGTGAACGGCGCGCAAGGTCGATGAATTGAGATTGATAATCACGGACCGATGATAGAAATTATACAAATGTAAAATAAAACTTTTGGGACTCGAAAAATGAAGACGGTTCGTACGAAGGATAATCGGAGATATTCGTTAGACTTCTGGGTTAAGACTTGATATAAGGAGTGATTCAGTTGACGCAAATATTGGTTGACGGAAGACTAAGTTCTGAATTTGATGAAGATTGTCGGGAGACTGGGATTGAGACTCGATAGAAGAACTTGATTTGATGGTAGTTGACGGGAGACCGACTTCAGGAAGGAAGTCTTTCTTGATATGAAAATTAGGAGAGGTTCAGTAGTGGGAGAAGGAACCTCAGTGAGAGTGTGGTCTTGGTCATCTAGTTCTTCGGGGATTGGTCCATTGGTCGTGAAGATATCGGTTGATTAGCGTCATTGGTCGCGGTATGGTGTGCGAATACTTTACAGATTCGTTAGGCACGTGCGTGGCCTTATTTCAGGGCATCGGTTCTGACTAATATGCGTATGACGAGAAGGAGACCTTTGTCTCGTGTTTCGGCGAAAAAGCGCATGAGATATAGAGTTCGATATCAGAGACCTAAGCATTCGCATGGTTTGTGTTATGTCAATTTATGGCTATGGTGACTTCTCATATCGAGAAGTTTGTATATCGGACTACGCTGCGAGACCGGATGTCTTATTTTTCAGTCAGTGTTATAAATTCGTCGGAGCCGTCTAGGCTATGTTAAGATGAAGTAACCTAGGGTCGCGGCTTCTCTTGGTCACCATGCGGATGGGCCGGCGTAGAGTTTTTGGAGTCTGTTGATCGAGTTGATGGTTGGTTTTTCGTTCGACAGCTCTTGTTGGAATATGCGCCTGAAATCGTGTTCTTGTTGACAGCCAATGGGATAGGAAAAGTCGATGACTGTGGCGGTGCTGCTATCGTATATACAGGGTGTCCCATTTTAATCTTACACCTGAATTTTCTCGAAAAATATTGCTCGGACGAAATATTGTGTGGAACAAAACTTCTAGGGATCGAAGGGGGACGTTTGAAAAAAAATTATTTGAGGAGCCAAAATTCAAAATGGCGGCGTTACAAAGGCTGACATGTTTTTTCAAACGGAAACATAACTTTTTTTATTGCCAAAAAATTTGTCAGCTGAAAACTAAAAACTTTTGTTGAAAAATTTTTTTGATAAAGTTCATAGTTTTCAAGTGAGAACATCATTTTCAATTAGTTCAGATGTATCCAGGATTTGTGTGTGTGTGTGTTTTTCTACCCATCGTGATCAAAGTTCGTCAAGGAATTAAAGAAACACGTTTTTGGGCCTGAAAATGGCACAAACGCTATTAAAATGGAAAAAAACTATTTTTCATCGATTTTCCTCCAAAATTTTCTCATGAAATATTGTCCAAATTTGAAAACAAAAAAAAACAAAAAAAAACCAAAATTTTCAACAAAAAATTTGATTCTTTTTTTGTTCAAGTGGTCATACATTCGAAAATACAACATTGAGCGGCTTGCCGTGAGACATTTAGTCTAATTGTCCCTACCACCGGCATTTGCGTTAGCCAAAGCGTAGGAGGTTGCATGGCTGAGTCTGTTGCAGACCATTCGCGGTACCCAGAATACACCACGTGGAGGTTGTCTGTCTAGCATTCCTGGCCCTGAGAAGGGCCGTTTTGTGTGTGTGTGTGTGTGTGTGTGTGTGTGTGTGTGTTACACACACACACACACACACACACACACACAAATCCTGGATACATCTAAAATAATTGAAAATGATGTTCTCACTTGAAAACTATGAACTTTATCAAAAAAATTTTTCAACAAAAGTTTTTAGTTTTCAGCTGACAAATTTTTTGGCAATAAAAAAAAGTTATGTTTCCGTTTGAAAAAAACATGTCAGCCTTTGTAACGCCGCCATTTTGAATTTTGGCTCCTCAAATAAATTTTTTTCAAACGTCCCCCTTCAATCACTAGAAGTGTTGTTTCACACAATAGTTCGTCCGAGCAATATTTTTCGAGAAAATTCAGGTGCAAGATTAAAATGGGACACCCTGTATATCGCTGTAGGTTGAATATGCGTGCGAAACGTACGCACGTTCCTTTTTACGCTGTTACGCGTCTTATTCTTAGATTTATTCATTTAATAATAAGCTTTTAACGGCAAATGAGGATATTGGGAATAACCGAGAGAAAGCACATTCGCTAGGATGTAACAATAGTTCATAGAAAAACGCATCTTTTTTGTAGAGGACATTTTTTCTTACGGCGAGAAGATCACTACGATACGATCATTTGAAATTTTATCACGTGTTAAATCTTGTCTCCGAGTTAGCCGAGTTAGCGAGCCGATAAAAATCTGAACGAAATGCCATGTACCCAAAATATATGATACAAAAACATCTTCAACTGTGAAAAGGATTGAAGAAAGTCAGGCTTTTGGGCCGTTCGAAAACATCTTGAATACCTCATCTATATTTATCTATAAATTGTTTATCTCCGAACCAGTTTTCCTCTGGTGATTCCAGCCCAGAGGTGCACTGAGGTGCATCGCATCTGTTTGCCCGGCATAATAGCATGCGGATTTTCGTCCTCGCGTGCCCACCAGTGCGAGTTGTGGAAATTCCACGTGCTGTTCCGATTGAAATTACATTCATCCGTAAATATAATGCGATCGAGAAAGGTCCCATCCGCTTCGTGGCGCTCGATCAGCCACCGACAAAACGTGACCCGCGCGGGAAAATCTTGTGGACACAATCCTTGTACACGCGTTTAGTGGAACGCGTGCATGCGTTCGGCCTTCATGATGCGTTGCACGGTGCCGTAAGTGAGATGAAGCATCCGCGCCACTCCACGGATACTTAACGTCGGGTCACCCGCGAATGCGTCCAAAACTCGCTCTTCATTCGCATTATTGCGGACAACTCTTGGCCGACCTGCGTTCGCATGGCCGGGCATTATATTGCTGGTGTCAGCTAATCGGTGAAAAGCCGCCGTAATCACACGATACGATAAGTAGGCGCCGTTCCGGCCATCTTTCGCCATATTCCCGCGCCGAAGCGCGAGCGTTGAAATTGTTTCGACCGTACATGGTGACCATGTCGCTGTACTCGCGGCAGGAAAAATCTGCCGTTTCTTCGCAAAAAATTGACGACGAACGACGTCAAATAGTAAGAGGTAAAATGTTATTCGTTTTCTTTATCGCAACGTCGTTGGATCAACGAATTCACACCCACGACGGACAACACACACACGACCGATTACAGGCACGCGAGGAATGACGCACACACACACATACACACATAACAACAGATTACAGAAGCACAACCGATTACAGACACACGACCGATTACATACACACGACGAATAACCCACACACACAAGCGATTACACACACACACATACCCGATGACACACTCTCGACCGATTACATGCACACGACAGATTATACATACACGATAGATTACGAAACTCAAATTGATGCGGAGATGACAGCACGAAAGATACGTTGGCAGAATGGCTGAATGTGACGGGAAGTGGTCGCTAATGTTTGATCAACAGTCACTTGTTTCACTCACGTCCGTGGTCATAGTGTTCCATAAAAATGCATAGACTACTTTCAAACCGTATTCGGCAAATTCTTAATGGTCTTAAAGGAGCTATACCAGTGTGACACTTGTAAACAAGCAATTTTTTGTTGCCTTTTTCGACCGTTTATACTTTCAAGAATATCATTATTATTATATAATTTATATCAATTTCATTTTATGTTGCAAAAATCGATAGTTAAAGCTTTAAACGCGTTTTTCTTGAAATGAGATGTTTTCAAATTTCCTGACACTGTAACTCAAAGAGAAATTATCCGATTGACTTGAAATTTGAACTGAGTACTCTTGAATATATTTACTCTACAATGACGTAGGATATTTTCGATTGGATGAAAATGAACGAGTCGGCATTGAAGAAAACGACCATTTTATAGGCAAGAAAATAGACTTTTTTTCATAACTACGCCATTTTGTTAGATTTTGATATTTTTCGAAAATCCTACGTCATTATACAGGAAATACCTTCCAGTATAACGACATTTTTTCCTTTTTCGGTTTTAGCTACCCAATCGGCCGGAATCATGTCAGCAGTGGAGGAACTTTTTTTTGGCGCGTCCGAAGGCAGCGCATAAGTCGCTTGGATCTCAATATTTTTCTATGAAACAATTATGTAAGTTAGGACTAATATAGCCAAATATATTCTTAATTTTCCGAACTATTTAATTGAGTACTTTTCTTATAAAAAATTCCCGAAAATCACGCAAATTTTCAGCGTGAACGCTGAAAAATTGGGTGATTTTGGGTGAGCGAACTCTGGTATAGCCCCTTAAGAGAGAACACCACTCTAAACAAATTAAAAAATGGTTTCTTTGGAGATACTTTTAAAAAATCCTTTGGACCTTCAAAAATATTATGCATATTCGTGTCTAGCTGAAAAACAAACATGTTTTAAAGTGGTTCCCGAGCTACTTTTGAGGGGAGGTCCTTTTGAGCCACTGCGCCAGTCGACGCAGTTCTCGACTCTTGAAGGCCTATTATCTTTGGGGAAAAACTTACCGACTAAAATAAGTTTTATTTTCTACTAATACATGGCATTAGATTACAGAAAAAAATCATCAGCTGTAGCGTCTAACAAATCGTAGACTTTAAACACGTATTTCTCAAAACGATGTTTTTGAAATCGGTGCGCAGCAGAAATCGAACAATTTTCATCCAATCGACATGAAATTGTAACTGTAGCTTTTTAGAATTCTTTTTTTTTCTAGAACAGTGAGGTACGAGCGCTTTTTTCGATTAATCGGGAATTGTAAAAAAATATATCACTTTTTGTATAAAAATTATGATCGATAAAACGAACCTTTTTCAAACTCGTCTCTATTTTTTTTATCATTATTTCTTATTTCCCCCCATACATGACTGCTAAAACTAATATATAATTAGTGAAAATATTTAAATCTTAATTCCATGATTAAATGGACGACAGTTTTACTGCGTGCTGCGGAGAGGATTGGCTGAAGATTGGCCAGTAGTGCTACGGCGACTCGTGTCCCGCCATCTTGTATTCTTTTGACAAATAATTTTTTCGTTACATAATTCAATACATACCTTATGAAGGCTAAAAGTAATTTTGACCATATTATTCCTTTCTTTAAAAAAAATCCAAATAAAACGGTCGAAAAATAGGCAGTTACAGTGGTGTTCTGGCTTGACGTAGAACGAGCGCGCGCTCTTGATGTCTATAGATTTTGTTCAAGTTTTAACCAGACATTGTTCATATCATTGTGCATGTTTGAGTGAAATTTCAGAATAGTCGACTATTTAGATTGGGAGATAATGGGTTTTTTAATTGCAACTTTATGGCCGCCATACACACATAGCAGCCATCGATTTCGTCTAAATGATGTCCGAGGCGTGCATGGGCCGTCATTGAAACGGAGCTCGAGCGACTGTTAGATGACACTAAGCGAGAAAAAATGAAATCGATGCTCCGAATGTTTCTCGCAGCAAAGTTATTCCCTATGAGACCTGAAGTGAACCGCCCAAATTCAATAAGAAGGTCGTTTCGTCCGAAATTTTTCATGAATATATTTTTTATTCTGCTCTTTTATTTTTCTTCTCTTTGAATGAGTTGTTTTAAAATTTGGAGGGCGGCAGACGTTCCGGGCTGGGAAAAACCTGTACACTGAAAAACAAGTTTCTTCGTTTTTATTTCTTTCTCGTAAAACATAGCAATTTTTCATTGAATTCTGTAACCGTAGAAGATACTTCGTGTAGAATTGGTAACGATTAGTAAAAATTTGAAGTAAAGTTTCCCGATCGAAGATGTCTTTCATCGCTGTAAGCAAAATTTGGATTCATGTATTCACCTCTTCACCATTGGTGTTGAAGCATTGGCCCGATCGCACGTTGTTCCCTTCGCCACACCGAACAGCTATCTCAACTTGGCTGGAATTACACGTAAAATAGAAAAATTTCGGCATTTGTTAATGTATACATAAATTTATACGACAAAAATGCTTACGAAAAGTATAATTAGCTTCGCGAAACAACATTGTCTCCCGAACTATTCAAATTGATGCCCCGCATCACTTGCCCGACTTCTTCGGAACTGCGACTGTAAGAAAATTGTGCGTTAGCATTGCTCCCAGTATGGATAACAAGTGCAGATATAGTTCAGCCGGAATGTTCATGAGACTTATTCTCGGAGGCTAGCACGTCACCAATTTTTTTAAGGTTCTTTGGGTTACCACGAATGTATCTTAAAGTTTCCCCCATAAAAAATGGTGTTTTGCGACTACTAGAGATTCTTTTTAAAAAAACTCTATTTTTGAATGCCACCCTCTGTATCATATTTATCATGGTTATAGGGAAACCGCGGTCATCAAGTTCGCCCCCCCCCCCCCCCCAGTAGTGGAACTAGTCTTATTTCGCCGCGAAATGCCGAAGAAAAACATTTCACGACGAAATGTACGCACTGGAATTCGAACCCGGGGCGTCCCGGTCCGCAGGTTTAGTGGCAAGCACGCAAACCACTAGACCATCGCACCGATACTTCTTTTGACCATGTATTAGATTCCATTCTTTAAAAAACCCCAAAGGAAACGGTAAAAAATGGGCAGTTACATTGGATCCTCCCTTGAACAAATAATCCTACGTGATTTTTATATAAGACCTATTTTAAAGGTGGTATCGTTCCATACAACTTTCGTAGGAAGCATTTTTCGATAAAACCAATTCCGAAAAAGATATTATTAAAAAACCGAGTTTTTTAAAACAATCTCTGGTGATCGCAAAACACTATTCTTTGGAAAACTTTAAGAGGTGAGTTTGTTTGGGTATTTTCAAAAAATCGATTTTTTTACATTCTCTTGAAGTATGATATTTCAAAAATATTCCCTGAAAATTTGAAGTCAATCCGATGGATAGTTTCTGGGATATCCCACAATTAGTGAAGGGGCCACGTCTATTCTCAACGTATAGACTTGGCTGACAAACGTGCAAACGATAATACCCGGGAAGGCAGAATGCTTTGAAGACAACAACAAATTTATATTTTGGAAGCTCCTACATCGGCAGAAGCCCTAGTGTATGGGCCAGGAATTGATGATTCGATGTAAGTATTTTTTAAATTAGTATTTCTATACATAAATCAAGTATAAAATTGGAAAACTATTACAGAAATTTAAAAAAAATGTATTACTCAAAAACTATGAACTTTAACAAAAGTTTATAAAGAATAGTTTCGTTTTAAAATTGCCCAAAATGTTTAAAAAAAATAATTTATCCTGAAAAACGTTAATAAAAAAAAATTGTTTCAACATTTGGCTTTAAACAATTGAATGCTCGACTTTTTGGCAAAAATTGTGATATTCGGATTCAGCGGATCAAAATACATCAAAAAGTTTAGCTTCATCCATCGAGCTCAAAATTTTACGAACATATAAGACCGTATCCACATCGAAAAACTTTAAACGCGTTTTTCTCGAAACTATGTTGTTCAAGTCGGTGACCACTATAAATAAAAAACCACTCTATGGATTTTGATAAAATTTGGTGTGCTTATTGATAGCATTAAAAACTAGTCCTTATTCGAAGGTTTTTCATTTTTGTTCAAAATTGATATTTTTTTAACAATAAACGAGCGATTTTTTGGTCGAAAATCGAAAGTTATCTGTAGGAAGCCGCCATTTTGTTAATTTTTGAAAAAAAAACTTCGATTAAGGACTAGATTTATTACTAAGCTAATGATTTAATTTCATATTAATCTGTACCTATGCGTTCGACGAATACGTTTCTCCCGATACATTCGCTCAGCAAATAAAATACCATATCTGTCCAATATCGGACGTATACCCAGGGTATTTTCCGATTTCCAAAAAATATTCGGATTCGGAAGGTTTGCCGCGCGAACACGCCACACCCGCCGACCCGCCGTAATTCGGCACGTCAACGACTGGCACGGTCACACCGGTGCTTAGTGTTCGGGCGTCGGCTTCCGTTATTCTCAACATTTGTTCTCGCGGCTGGCCGCCAATCGCCGTAACCGGGCGGAGGTGGAGCCAGACGTAGTGAGTCGACGGTGCCGTAACCTATCACGTCTTGAACTCACTAAGCGGTTCAAATAATTATAAAATCTATATCTGTATATTTGTATTGCGAAGCGAATGTATCCCTCATAAAATTAGTCCAGTCCTCGTAGTCCCCGACTGCTCCCAAAAACATCGGCATCACCGGGCCATCGCATTCGCACGAGCACCGGGTACCCGTCTGGGCAATGACAAGTCGGGTCATCGACACCAACGACTTTACCAAGCGCCTATCCCAAGTGGGCACATTCCCGCTTAAACGTGGCGCTTTTCTTCTCCGACGGTAACTTACCGTCATATAAGTCATAGGACTTAATTCATTATAATCCGTACGTTCGTGGCACACTTCCCATTCGTAAACTCAAATCCTGAGAGGGAAATTAAAAGACGATTAATTATCAATTAAAAATGGGACCCACGACGTAACATCAGATCATCCAGTAAAATTTTATGATGGTCACCACAAACCACTACATGCCGAAGGGGGTCCGACAAAGATGGCAATAGTTTTATAAATAATGAATATTTTTCTTTGAAAATGTGTACAAGTCAAGTTGAAATATAACATAAAAAATCTGTGTAACCACTTTTGTAAAACACACTTAATTACTATAAAAAAAATTGTTGAAAATGCTCGTTTTTTAACGTCTCTGACTGCATCTCACCCCTTAAAGTACATTCCTGGTGACCCAAAGAACCTACAAAAAATTGGCGACGTGCTGGCCTCCGAGAATAGGTTTCATGTACATTACCACTACACTATAACCGCAAGACAGAAACTCTATGCTTCGGAATGGTTGTTATTGTTTCATTGTTCTACGACGATCGTTTCCGCAGTTGCAGCCCAATGGAAATCACTGCGAATATTCGCGAAATTTTTGTACCCTTTATTTTTTGGAGTAGGTTAGGTTTACTTACAATTTGGATTCTTTTTTAATTTCCCTTTGGATCTCATGAGCTGCAATAAATGTCGTGATGGCGCGACGATGTCGGTTAATAAAATTTCGGAAATATTCCTGGCGTCTTTTGTTTGGGGAGGCCATGAATGTAGCAGTAAAAATTTTCTTTAACGTTTTTGCCGAAATCCCCTTCCCAGCTGAATCCGTGTAGTCGGATAAAGCAACTACGATGCGTCCGAAAATTTCGTCATTTAGCAAAAAATTTTTGTTAAATTTGTGGATTTCTTTTTTGGTATGTCGAAGCGCGCTCGAAGACATTTTTTGACGATCTGCGGCAACGGTGACGTATCAATACTGCAGATCGCAACTGTCACCGTTTCCATGGTAAAAGAAAGCTTCAAAATAGTTGCACAGTCAGATGTCTACAGCGAAACGACGTCTACAACAAAACTACTCGCAAAATGAAGGGAATAAAATTAAATTCATTTTTGCGCTGTCATAGAAAAAGCTTTGTTTCGATTATTTTTGTGCCCGATTTGACTTGATCGACCAGGCAATAAAGGTGGATTACGGAGGTGAAAAATCATTCAGTTTTGAAAAATAACGTATTAACTAACTACACTACCTCAAAAAATTAAAGGAACAGAAAATTTCTTTAATTTTTTTAGTCTCATTTCAAGCGCTGTATCTATGGGAAAGATGGTCGTATCGAAATGAAAAAAAAACCATTTCGAAGCCTCAAGTTTCTAGATTTGAGATATTTTGACGAGCAAATTTTGTGAGCTACGGTTATCGCGCAATAATAAGAAATAACGCGAGACATTTAGTTTCCTAATTTTTTGTTGTTTTTTTTAAGGGTCCACGGGCTCGGGCATTTTGTTTTAAGTTAAATCAATGCATAGGTCAGTTAGCTTGTTCATCCAGCTTCAATTTGGTTTTTTTGTCTCTCTGCGTCAATTTTTTGCCAAGATATCCGACCTTGAATGAAAAGAGAACCTTTTGTCTGTGATCATCCATATCCCAGCAACCAATGATCGCACAGGGAATTAAAGAGCAGCTTTGAAAATTTGAACTAATTTTCCTATAAGATCCTATCGTTGGTTTTTGAGATTTTTTGTTCGGCCACATTAATTTGAAAAAAAAAAAAAAAAAAACAAAAAGTGACTTTTCATGGTTTTTCAGCAAATCTACCACTACTTTACAAATATTGATGGAAGGACTAATTTGGTCAGTTTTTTTCAGCTTAATGTACCCCCAATCGCCCTGTGAATTTTCAAATAGATCCATCGAATCTTTTTTCCGGACCGATTGATCAGTTATACAAAACAATTAAAGGAACAAATGTACTGTTCCTGAACATCGTATAATAATAATCAAAATGAAAAAAACCAATTTCTTCGAATTTTTTCACAACTTTGCACTAGTTACCTGTTAAATTTAAGAAAAAAATTGGAAAGATAAAAAAAATGATTTTGAAATTTCTTTATTTGTAAAACATTTCAGGAAACAATACTGACTCATTTTTTATACGACTCGGCCTTTGCGTACCATAATATTACCAATCTTTAATTGCATTAATTTAAAGTTGATAACCCTAAGCTATATTCACTACTCGATCTGAGAACATTTATGCAATTAATTCTCAATATTTTCTGCGGATTACAAAAAAAAAAACAGTTTTTTTTCAAAGCTTGTGTTTTGTTGAGGGACCAAACCAATTTACAGTTTGTTTCTAAATTAATCTTTTTTCGGTAAAATGTTTCTGTTTTGGTAAAAAAAATTATAAAAGCCTTCGCAGAAAATATCGAGAATTGATCGCATAAATGTTCTCAGATCGACTAGTGAATACAACTTTGGGGTATCAACTTTTAATGAATGCCATTAAAGATGAGTGGAATTATGGTGCGCAAAGGCCGAACCGTGTCAAAAAAGAGTCAGTATTGTTTCCTGAAATGTTTAAAGAAAAAAATCGAAGTTTTCGATTTTTTCTTCTTAAATTTAACAAGCAACTAGTGCAAGGGTGTACAAAAAAGTCGAAAAAATCGTCTTTTCATTTTAATGATGATTACACGATGTTTAGGAACAATAGTCTGATTCCTTTAGTTGTTTTGTAGAACTTTGATCAATCGGTCCGGAAAAACAGTTCGATGGATCAATTTGAAAAGTGACAGGGCAATAGCCCTGTACATTTTTATGCGCGCTTGCGTGTGTTTATGTGCGCGCTTGCGTGTGTGTATGTAAATTTTCATGTGATGTGTTTGTCACCGATCCAACTGTAAACCCCGATGCGGTTGGGTTCTGCAAGTGAGTAATCTATCAATACACTACTCAAAAAAATTAAAGGAACAGAAAATATCTTAAATGTTTTTAGAGGGTACAATAAGGGGTACATTAAGCTCAAAAAACCTAGCAACATTATCTCTGTCCATCAATATTTGTAAAGTAGTAGTAGATTTACTGAAAAACCATAAAAAGTCATTTATCGTACTTTTTTTCAAATTAATGTTAAGCGTGAAAAAATATATTCTCAAAAATCAAAGAAAGCGTTTTGTATAAAATGTATTCGTTTTCATAGCTGCCGTTTAATTCCATGTGCGATCATTGGTTGCTAAGATGTCGATGATCGAAGACAATAGGATCTTTTGCCATTCGAAGTAGGATATCTCAGCCACAAATTGACGTAGGGAGACCAAAAGAATACAAATTGAAGCTAAATAAACAAGTTAGCTGACCTGTACATTGATTTAGCTGGAAAACAATTCCCCCAGCCCGTGGACCCTTGAAAAAGAACAAAAAAAATGTTGAAGATTTTTTCTCGCGTTACTTCTTATGATTGCGCGATAACCGGAGCGCACAAAATTTTGTAGCTGAAAGATCTTGCTGTAGCTGAAAGATCTAGAGACGTGAAGCTTCAAAATGCTTTTTTTCACCTCGATACGACCAATTTTCACACAGACACAGCGCTTCAAAAAACACTAAAAAAATTTAAGATATTTTCTGTTCCTTTAATTCTTTTGAGTAGTGTATTGATAGATTACCCACTTGCAGATCCCAACCGCATCGGGGTTTATAGTTGGATCGGTGACAAACACATCACATGAAAATATACATACACACACGCAAGCGCGTACACCATATTTTTCCCATTTTTTGATAAAAATGTAATGGAAAAAATCAAATTTAATTATTCTACTTCGTTCTTGTTTTAGTTGTATATCGTTCCGCTGCAAGAATCTCATCTTTCAATTACACCTTTTCATCTTTTTGAACGCTAACATCGATTTCATCTTTATCGCGTAAACAATAATCCTGTCGTCGTACTGACGGCGTGCGGCACCGCACGAGGTGTCCGCTCGCTCTCGTCAGAAATAAGATTAAATCGAGCACGAATTTGAGCGAATTATTTTCAGGATGTGCAACCGAAGCTCCAAAAATCGTTTACTGAACCAGGGATGAAATCGATGCAGTTTATGACGAGTATGGCGGGGTTACGGTGAAAACTACACAAATGTGCCAATCGAGCCGTTGATTTCATATTTGCAAGTACGCAAAGGAGCTATCGTATTCGCAGCTTATACCTCTGCTTACATGAACCGCTCTCCCCGATGAGGAACGAGATGAAATCAACGACGAACGCGACGGGACAGTTTCGAGAATGTGTTATGGGTGCTGGAAAAATGATTGAGAGAATCGATTTCACCTCTGTTCGCTAAGCACTGGGTGCCACCCTGACCAATCGCGACACTGAGTGTCAAACCTCCATTTAAGCACCCGTTTTTTCCGGGTTGACACCCTCCGTGGTGACACCCTATATTGAGTATTGACACTGAAAATTACGGTGTCTTCAGTTTCGTCCGCTCGAATTCGACACCAGGTATTGAGGGTGTCGACACCGTAATTTGTAGGGTCCCAAATTTTGATACGGGGCCTCACAAATGACGTGTCGACACGGAAATATCGGGTGTCCAAACCGTAATTTGTGGGCCCCTAAATTTAAGTGTCAGCACTGGAATATTTGGCGTTGACACGAAAATTTATGGAGACCCTGATTTGCGTGTCGAACCGAAATATCGGGTGTCCAAACCGTAATTTGTGGGCCCCTAAATTTGAGTGTCAGCACTGGAATATTTGGCGTTGACACGAAAATTTATGGAGACCCTGATTTGCGTGTCGATTGGAAATATTTGGGTGTTGACACAGTGATTTGTGGGAAGCAGGACTTGGGTGTCGAAACTGACATATTGAAGTGTCGACATCGTAATTTGTGGGCAGCAGGGTTTTGGTATCAAAACGGTAATAGTTGGGTGTCAAAACTGAAATGCTAGTCCGCACAAAATACAGTGTCGACGCCCCAATATTGAGTGGCGACACTGTGTGGAGCAGTGGTGTGACGTATGTCGGTGTTATCTTTCAATGAACAATATAACGTTTTAAATTCTTACGATTTTATAATTTGTTAATAACGTGATATAAAAGTGTATGAATACTAAAGCGTTATATTGTACATGGAAAGATAACACCGGTACGCGCAATAACGATAAATTTCACGTACATTTTTATTTCCAAATAAATGCGAGTATCAATTTCATTCATGAACAATATTTTTAAATTGAACATAAAGCGGCCGAGCGTAGTATTCCTAACACACATTCATCGGGCATTCTTATCTTTCTATGATATAAAAATATTTTTAACCCACAACACACATACATTTTCACTCGAAAAATCAATAATTATATGATTTAGCGGTACAACGATAAATCTGTTTCTCAAACATTAACCATTTTTGTACTGTAGTTGATATCACGTAACTTTTTTATAATAAAATTATTAATTAATATTAATGTTTGTCGCCTTCGTTAAAGAATGTTATATTTTTTTTTCGATTGTAACGCAATTGAATGCGTCTGATTCGGCACAACATACCGTAATACTCTCGTTTCGCTAACGAATATTTCATTTATTGAAATTTCTCGTTTATTTTGAAGCTCATAACACTGTGCAATTTCTGTGAATTACGCTTTCATAATATTATTAAAATAATTAAGTTTCTTTGGTAAGTCGTAATACATTGTTTGTTCTTAAAACGTAGAAAATCATACATGAAACGATTGCATACATGCTGTATATTTACTTGTAATTTAAAAAATCATCCAACGCAAATGAACGCCGAATAAAAAAAGTCCTGTGAGAAATGTACCCGACAGGGCGGGCATTGAGCGGAGAGTGAGGCAAACGTAAGATGCAAAAGCTAACGCGGTGGGGACAGAGCGGAATTACAACAGTTTCAGAGAGGAAGACTCCAGTGCAACGCATTTCAACAGATATATGCTCCGAGAGAACTTTTTTTCATCGAAGGCAACATAGCTTTCGCAAATACCGGTATAATACTTCATTTTTTCTTTCCAGTATTTCTATCTTCCTCTTCTTCCTCTTTATCCGCTTTTTCCTCTTTATCCTCTTCTTCCTTTTCTTCCTCTTCATCCTCTTCTTCCTCTTCTGGTTCATGGTCACCGTCGCCTGTGTCGCCGGTGTCGGCATCTTCCCGAAGGTTTCTGGTCGCGTTCGCTTCCGAGTTCTTACACCGATTCCGTAAACATTTTAACATGTTGCCGATAATGTCTCTGTATCTTTTCAGTTTACATTTTTCTTTCATCTGCAAATTTCTTATCCCGACCAGCTGTTCGGCCGCACCTGTGAATAAATAAAAGTTTATGCACCAGACATGAGCAATAACATTATTTGCATATTTTTTTTTGCTGTTCTTATAATTTTGTTGCTTCTTTTTTTATATGCCCGTTGAGCATTGCAGAGATGGGGGTAATTCTATTTATAAATACGAATACAAATAAATTCGTATTCACAAGTGTGAATACGAATTTATTTATATTCACATGCATGCATACAAATACAATTGTATTAAAAAATATTCTGGAACATACAAAAAAATTCACAGAAAAAATTGTGAATATTCACAAAAAATCGGAATATTTACAAAAAATCCTGTTAATTAAAAGAAAATCACATCAAAATCTGTGAATGCAAATGTATTCACAAAAAATTGTAAATACGAAAAAATTCACAAAATAAGTTGTGAATTTTTTCGTATTTACGACAATATTTTTTTATTTTTCGTATTACGACAATTTTAACATAATTGTCGTGAAATCGATTTTAATTTTCTTCACCTTGACGAAATTCACAACTCATTTTGTGAATTTTTTCATATTTATAATGTAATATTTGAAACACAACTTTTTTTTGCATAAATTTCTTTGCCTCGACGCAATGTTTTCTCTCAAAATATGTAAAATCTCACTTTTGGTGTAAATTTTAATCTAATCATTGTGAATTTGATTTTAATTTGTCTTAAATACGAAAAAATTCACAACTTATTTTGTGAATTTTTTCGTATTTAAGACAAATTAAAATCAAATTCACAATGATTAGATTAAAATTTACACCAAAAGTGAGATTTTACATATTTTGAGAGAAAACATTGCGTCGAGGCAAAGAAATTTATGCAAAAAAAAGTTGTGTTTCAAATATTACATTATAAATATGAAAAAATTCACAAAATGAGTTGTGAATTTCGTCAAGGTGAAGAAAATTAAAATCGATTTCACGACAATTATGTTAAAATTTACACCACAAGTGAGCTCTTACGTATTTTGAGAGAAAACATTGTGTTGAGGGCCTCAGCAACTTTTTTTGCAAAAATTTCTTTGCCTCGACGCAATGTTTTCTCTCAAATACGTAAGAACTCACTTTTGGTGTAAATTTTAATCTAATCATTGTGAATTTGATTTTAATTTGTCTTAAATACGAAAAAAATTCACAACGTATTTTGTTAATTTTTTTGTATTTACAATTTTTGTGAATACATTTGCATTCACAGATTTTGATGTGATTTTTTTTTAATTCACAGGATTTGTTCTAAATATTCACATTTTTTGTGAATATTCACAATTTTTTCTGTGAATTTATTTGTATGTTCAGAATATTTGTGAATACAATTGTATTTGTATTCGTATTTATAAATAGAATTACGCCCAACTCTGGAGTATTGGTTAACTAACTTTTTATCGCCATGATGTCCTTCAAGTCGATTTCAATGGAATCTCGTGGGCTGTTGGATCGTATCTTCAGCCTCATTCTTTTCCTAATCTCCACATTCGGCCATAGGGCTTTTGCTAACGCGACTATTCTTGTTGTATCCTGGTGCGTCTGCGCTGCTTCTCGGAATTTGTGATAATTCCACTCTTTCCCCGCCACCGTTACCGTACCCTCTTCCGTCTCTTCTGGCAGCTCATGAAGCACTGCGGATATTTCGGCGTTGGGGTCGGAATCTTCAATCTGCCTGACCCTCTGGTCGATATTCTCCCAGTCGGGTCCGCTCATTCGTATTTCATTGATCCATAAACACAACGGTGCGGAATAATATCAACTAACGGTGGAGCAATGGTACGGGGCTCGTACGAGGTCCCCACAGTTATAAGACGTGAATGATAATATTTCATAGAAGGAAATTAACCAATGCCATGAATTGTCTCTTATATCTGGCGTATTCTTGCTGCTTCGCGTCGGCTTCCTCCACAAGTCTGATCAACTCTTCGCGTGAACAAGTTTCCATATACTTTCTCCTTTCCGCTCTCCTTTGCTGCGCTTGTTCGTCGAGTTGGGCATGATGTTCCACAGTTACCGGTATCTGTAGTAAATAAAGCAATGGATTCAAGGCTACATTAGCTAATAAATAGAAATAACAAATTGTCCACGCGTATTGTGTTTATCGTTAATTGTGTCGTTCTCTTATTCTATCGTTTAGTATAAACCGTTTAGTATAATCATCGATACGTCCAATAAGTCAATTTACAATCGGTCATGACATTTCTGGAGTTATAAGGTTGTCGCCTGTCTGCCGCATTCGAAATTTACTACAACTTACGTTCCTTTTTCCTTTACGTCCGTCGGCGATGCATGCTCCTGAGGTGCCGGAAGTCGATGGTTTTGCGCCGTCTTTCCTTGCACCAACACCATCGCTTTTTGCGAAAGTTTCTTTATATCCTTTATTTTTTACATTTATACCGTGTTTTAGTATTCTCCGTTCGGAAGGAACATTTTCAATATCCGTACAGTCCGTCTTGTCGTCGCAGGGAAAATTATAAATTTCTTCTATCGGGGCAGCTGCTTTTCTTCCCTTGCCATCCTCGGTACACCCGGAATGGTTTTCATTCGATGAGTATCCTTTTTCAATTGCCTCTTGAGCATCACTTTCCCCACTTACTGGTATCTACAGTCAAGAAAAGCAATGGATTTCAGGTTGTATTAGGCAATGGTCATAAGGTCCCCGCCCATATGTCGCATTCGAAATTTACTGCAACCTACGTTCCTTTTTCCTTTACGTCCGTTTCCTTCGGTCACACTTTTTGTTTCACTATTACATATTTTCAATACTTTCATCTTTCCAATATTTGGTATTAAATATAATATCCTTCTATATATTTTATTCTTAAGAATAATATTGGAGTAATCTGAAGTGGTAGAAATTTCCTTACCCTTTTTTCCCATCGCTATTATCAATTTCACTTTCAATAATCGTAGAGCAGAGAAAATCATAACTGTCTTTGGTCGGTGCAGCTACTTTTGTTCCCTTTCCATCTTTGGTACGCCCGGGGTTGTTTTTATCCCATGAGGATCCTCCTTCAATTGCCTCTTGTTCATTCACTATACTCAATTATGAAGGAAGAAGAAAAAATATTCATTACGCTTTTCTTATTAAGAAAAAAAAGAATTCAATCCCGGGCGAAATAAATATTGATTTCTGCATTCAACGTTAGGGGATATTAACTTTGCCATTGAAATAATAATACGCCATGTGTTATTATGATTACGTTTCTTTTAATATTTCGTAACTCACCTCTTTTTTCCGTTTTTCTCGTCCAGTGTGGACGACGGAAATGATCTTTTTGCAAACCGCTTCTTCTTTCTCAGTCGGCAACGCTATCCTCTTCATCACCGGTACCAGTTTCCTTCCACCTGTTTCACCTTTCAATATCTGTTCCTACGATACATTTCCAAAGGCTTGAAATATATAGCGATTCGAAAACGTTCCAAAAATTTCCTTTTTGTCTTCCACGGATAGCTATTTGTACGTTACATTGCTTCGTTCGTTCTTCACATCAGAATCACCACAACCGTCATCTTTGTTGTCGTCGGAGCTATCATCCTTCTCGAAGAGCTTTTGTTTAAGACCGGCAATATCCACGGCATCCACAATACGTCTTTCATCGGTTGAACAATTCTGTTGGTACTACAAAACATATTCGACATTTCGTAAGCCACATAGTTTAAGTTCATATTCACAACAAATAATATAATTCGCCAGAATTGCACGTCCGTTAAGCCTATCGAACATTACCAGTAAAAATCTTCTGAAGCCGACAAAGCAAAAATTATTATCGTACCGGTATATTGTTCTTAATGTTTACAATAACAATACAAGGATATATTTTTCCAACATTCATAAAATTATTTCGACAGTTATAAAACTATAATCTCATTATTTCATAAATAATCCCATCTCCGTTTCAAATCCAAAAACTTTTCTATCATTATACAAAATGTTACTAATCAACGCACCATTGAATCATCCCCACCTTCGCTTTTCAGGGTACTTTCTGGTCCAAAACCTGGTTCATCGTGCCATTCTCTTATTGCACTCATTACCATTTCTGCGTTGTCGTCGTCATCGTCCGCATAATTTATTTCTGTACAACTGTTTCCATCCAACCAAATTCCGTTGCCATTCTCTTTTGCTTCCCCTATTTTCGGCGGCAGCTGCCTTTTAAGACGGAATGACACCTCATCGCGGTCGGTATGGTAGAACAATTATAGATTCCCAAAAATCTCTGAAACGGCTCTTCAGATCCCGTCGAAACTTTGCCAAACGACGTCAAATAGATAGACGAATAGCTTCCAGCCCCTCAAATTCAGAAAATTTCAGAAAATTTTCTGAATTTCAAATCCCTCAAATTTCTGAATTTCAGCCCCTCAAATTTCAGAAAAATTCAGAAAATTTGAGGGGCTGGAAGCTATTCGTATATCTATTTGACGTCGTTTGGCAAAGTTTCGACGGGATCTGAAGAGCCGTTTCAGAGATTTTTGGGAATCTATAATTGTTCTACCATACCGACCGCGATGAGGTGTCATTCCGTCTTAACGAGCTTCAACGTCTTCACCCGCAACAAAAAATAAAAAATGTTGAATTCCAAGTTGTTGGTCTGAATAGTTTTTAACGATTAAACGTAATTACCGGTTTGATTTCTTCAGTGCTCTCCACCCCAACCATGATTTCAGCCAAACTCTCTTTTTTCGTTTTCCTCTCTCGCTTCTGTAACACCCAAACGACGAATCATGATTATTGTCGTAAAAACTTTTAGTACATGCAGATACGAATTGTTACATTCATAAATTGGTTTTTCGCATAGTGATTCAATTCATACACTAGTATATTCCATGGCTCATTTCGCTTCATTAAATTCGCAGCCATGTCACAGTTGCTTCTTCGACGTTATCGCTTTGCGCTGCTTTCCAAGATTTCTTACGCTATCGTTTATCATTTCTATATACAAGCCGTACATCGAAACAAATTTTACCCAACTTATTCTGTCCTCTCCGACGGCAAGTTTCTTGAGGTAACGCTGACGAATTTTTTTCTATCATTTTAATTCATTTTACAATAATAAAGGTTCCAATTTTTTAAATGAAAAATCGCTATTTTGTCTTCTAAGTGTGACTAAAAATTGAAAAAAAAATAAAAATAAAACTCGACAGCGTTACCTCAAGACACTTATTAACTAATGCAATCTTCTTGGATTTTTTTTCGGATGATCCAGTGGTGAGTTATGCAGTTCACCGCAATGTAACTTTTTTTTGTGGCGTCTGAGAAGATTTGCTGTCACTGGCTCATTTCTGCACAATTATTAACGAAAATTTCACAGAATATTCTTCGAATGTCCTTTTATTTTATACTAATTATATAAATAAATATATATAAACTGTGTCGTCAACAAAAATATCGAAAATATACGTTTTTATAGCAAATTAACCTCTCCCCCCCTTAATGATTCTGCGCTTTTCAACACAGCGTATTCATGTTATTCGATGATTCAATTTTTTCATATATAGTAGACGATATGTCACACATTAATGAAAAATAAATATATCCGACATGCACTGTTCTTTGGTATTAAGTATTTAAACAACATGGATAACAATAATGTGGACGTTTCAATCTGTAATGAAAGGAACATATATGAGGAATATTGACAACAATATTATTTCCAATCGTTTCATGATATTAATTTCTTGTCACTGCATATGATTTTTTCAGCGATATTTTTGATGATTAAAAAGTTGATTATAAAATTTAGACTTTGCGCAATGATTTTTAAGAATAAATCAAGAGCCACAAGAAATGAAATTCAGAACAAAATTAAACATCCTCTTGAAGAACATAATCCTATATTCAACGGCAACGAAAAACTGTCCAACTGTACAAGGCCACCAGTTTTTCTTTCACACGATTATTATATGAGTTTTCAGTTCTCTTAGTATTGCTTATCGTTATTCTCAAGTACTCAAAAATGACGCTTTTTTCCGCGAATTATTGAAGAATTAAAATTTTAGGAGACGAAATATATGTTCGTGGCATTATTAAAGAATAAAGTTAGAACAAAATGCCGCTCGTGAAATTTCCATTCATAATTAGTCGATAAACTAGAGAACAGGACAGAGCGGGTAGTCGGTACATGTGAAAACATTTTGCTCGTATATTACTCGTTCCCGGGTATGGGTGATTTGAAAAAAGTACAGCCGCTAGGAAATGTAAGTTGAACACGCTACGCTGTGTAGGGAGGACTCGGTGTCGAGTTGACACGGTAGTGAATATTGCCCGGCCCGGATCTGAAGAGGGGATACGCGAGCGTCGGGGAAATTTCGACCTGCTACGGTGTCGACTTGGCTCTGTGTCGAGTTGCCCGCTTTGTCGAGTTGAACAGTGGAGAGTTGAACAGGCGGGCTGACACGGTGTCGACTTGCCCTGTGCAGAGTTGACACCCTGCCGGTTGCTCTCACTGACTTATATAGGTCGGCTAGACGTCGACAATTTTTTCACGCGTCGTTAATGCCGTTCTGAACTCGCGTTATCCACCATCGCTCTTATGCTATCGTTATAAAAAATGAATACTTGATTCTACGTTTAAAATTAATGTTTTCGTATTCGTTACTCATCACACCTTTTGCATTTTCATCCGGGGTTGTCATTTTTCCATTACATTACAAGCGGGACTTTGCCGCGTTGGCATGACACCGTTTGTGACAATGGCCGAGACGTTGCAGCCGGCACGCGGAATAAAAGTAAGTCGCGCGTGCACTGAACAATAAAGGTAAGTTATCTTTTCTTTTTTAATTACAAATAATTTACTATCGATTATCGATGAAACGATGTTTTTTCAATTACTTCCATGGTTCATCGACTACTCTCTTTCGGCCTCATTGTTAAAACATTTTTATACCGCTAGGGTAAGCTGGTATAGGAGTACGCACCTAAGCTTCAAAGCGGTGAAAAAAACAAACAAATACATTTTACGAATCAGTTTTTGTTTTAATTGAAAGAATATCGAGTATTCTATTTAAATTATGAGCGACGATTGGAAATCTTAATTTTATTTTAAGTAACAAACTAAAAACTACGAAATGGGATTTGCGAACTCTTAGACATGCGGGCGTTTAAGAGTACGCACGGGGGTCGATAAGAGTACGCAAGCATCAACCGACACATAAATCGCAATTAAAGTTGTCCACATTTGTATGAGCGGTGCATTTCTCATACCACCAAGCTTTGCACTTCACCACACTCGATCGATTCCTCACATATTGGTTCTTCGTATATGTTTTTGTATATTTTGCATACTTGTAAAAAAAGATATACTATATATAGACAAAATACTATATATACTATATCTAGAAGATATTTTATATATGTATATATATACACACACTACATACTATATATATATATGTACATATATATAGGGCATTCCGCGCCATTTCACCTAGCCCGTGACCCTAACCATTTTTGGTTTTCCTGATTTTTTTTGTAAAATTGTACCCCATGAAAGCAAAATCTAAACCAATTTTTAGATTGTTATCTCTCCTCCTTTAGGAGTTATAATTTTCCAAAAAATCTCGTTTTTGGAAGTTTTGGAAACGTTTAAACGCTGATAACTCGTGAACTAATTGAGATATCGACAAATGTCACTATATCATTTTTTTATTTTGACGCATACGTTCGTTGGAAAATATGAACAAATTATCAATTTTCGATGTCAACGTTTTTTTTGCTTCTAAAGTGAAAACTATTTTTTTTAAATGATTGCCTCTTTTTATTTAATTTTTTTCAATTCTCTAAAATAGAGTAACCCATTCTATGACTTTTAAGACTAGTCTCGTCGTGGGTCTATTTTTCCTTCTATTTTTTTTCGAATTTATCATTTTATTTTTTTCAGAAGACTTTTATCATTTGAATCTCCAATAATGCTATTAATGATTTGTGATTCCCAATTCGGCTTTGTCAGGCCTGAAACGGTTTATTTTTAATTTGTGCTGAAATTAACGAAATTTTTTTAAATTTAAAATAATTTGTTTTCGTTAAATTTCGCACAAACTAAAAATAAACCGTTTCAGGCCTGACGAAGCCGAATTGGAAATCACAAAATCATTATTGGAGATTAAAATGATAAAAGACTTCTGCAAAAAAAAATTTTTTTTCAGAAAGAAGTCGACATTTTTTGTAAAATTACAACTCATAAAAGAGAAGAGATTACAACCGAAAAATTGGTGTGGATATTCCTTTCATGGGGTACAATCTTACAAAAAAATCAGGAAAACCAAAAATGGTCAGGGTCACAGGCTAGGTGAATTGGCGTGAAATGTCCCATATATATAAAATATATACTATATATATATAATGCATATATATGAATATATACTTTTTCTGAACTTTGTATACTTGTAAAAAAAAAATTAACAACAGTCGTGTAAGAGTACGCGCGTACTCCTACACACCCAAGCACTGCGTACTCTTATACCACCTGCACATTTTAAACAAACATGACTGTCACTGCCATTCATTGATGAGATGCGAAATTACTTTCATTTTGAACAATAACCTGAGTAAACCGGTGTACGAAATGAATAGTTGTTTTTGAAGAAAGTAAATTGTGTATCGTACTTGTAATGCTTTGAAAATGTCAAAAATAAATAAGAAATTGCAACTATATCTTCAAACTTACCCAGCCTCTCCGTTTTATTTCACTTTGGATTTTTTTTGTGTCAGAAACCCTTACCCTGTGAGGCGGTCAAAACACAACAGAAGTTAGCTTTAATTAGCAAAGCGTTTCGTCATTAGCTTAACTGCGTACTCTTATCGCCTGCGTACTCCTATACCAGCTTACCCTGTTTCTTCATTTGGAAAAATTGTTTCCTGCGCTCAACATTTCTTTCCAAAGAAAGAAATTGATGCGGTACTTTAATTTTGAAAAGACTCACCATTACTTTGAAGAGCAGTTGTTCCTCTGTTAGCTCCTTCGGTTCCGTTTTTCTGCCTTGTTGCGTTTCGGCTCTTACCGCCGGGCTTTGTTCTGTGAAAGGTGAATCTGAGAAATTCTTCTTCTTCACAATTCTTTTACCCCGTCCCAGCGGCAGGGCAGAGCACTTTTCTTCGTTCAACTCATTCTCCGTTGCTATTAACAATGATACAAAAAAAAAAGTTATAACGCAGCCAAGACAAACAGTTTGAGTATTGTATACAGTATTGAACGGCAAATTATAAATCATTCGCTCACCACCACATGCGACGATACAGACTTTATGGTAATTAATGATATGGCTCTCCGGAATGTATTCCTTAACTCGCAGCGTCGCGTTTTCGTTGGGGTTTGCTAAATATCTTTTTAAGAATTCACCGGTACATGCTATCCTTCTTTTTCTACGTTTTCCATGGTATATATTGCTCACGGGAACAATTTGGCTCGCTTTTTTCTTATCTGCATACACGACCCGACAGTAATTAATTTCCTCTGCCGTCGACGTCGTCGTTGTCTGGTTTACTTTATCGCTCGACGCCATGACATACGCGATATGGAATGTTTCCGAAAATCTGTAATTATCAAGATCGTTTTAATAATTCATTATGGGCGCAAGACCGAAATTTTTTTATCTTGTCACGCGGCTGCAAGAGATGGCGCGCAACTACGACGCCACGACATCCCCGTTTATATATATATATATATATATATGCGTGCGTGTGTGTGTGTAGTTTCTCGTTTCCTTTATAACGTATTTCGTGACAGCGCGATGAAACCGACGGATAATTATCTGACGACTATCACTTTAACATACACGATATTACCGCCTTTTCTTGTATATAATAATGTAAAAACCACTTATCAAGGCGATCCTTAGAAACACAACACGATCCAATAGTTTTTCGCGCAACCGTTATTTTCACGATCGGGAATGTGCCACAATCGCCTCTGTTCGACTCGGCCACCGCGCGCGACGACCACGTGCATGCAAATATATAAGAAATGGCGTTAGATGTTCAACTCGATGGCGGATTATTTTATTGTTATATTGGTGGCGCTGATGCATATGTGTTCTTTTTTGCCTATCCGTCATCGAGTGTACCATATCTAACGCCATTCCTTATATATTTCCATGCACGTGCTCATCGCGCGCGGTGGCCGAGTCGAAGGCCGGTTTTACTCTCACGCTGACCGCACGCTGACGGGTCAATATGTATGTATAGTCCAGTCAAAAGTGGCCAAAGTCGCAAATTTTTGCGACCGCTTAGTGAAACATGTATTCTTATGTTAATCGACCCGGGGAATCCGAATTTCTAGGAATTTTAACTATTAACAGTGAAGAAACGGGTTAAAAACCGAAAAATATGCATTATTCCGAGAACGAGGAGGAAATCGCGAAAAAGTTTCGAACAAAAGTTGTAGAATGGAAGATTTTACCTCGTAGGTGTGTACGATTTTTTTCTCTATCTCCAATAGTTTCGCCGTAAAATTTTAAAAACCAATTCACACTAATCCTATCAACGCGCGTGAGACGAAATCGAGGAGATTGACGACCACTGAACTGGTACCTAACCGCACGTTACCCTCTTGCCGGCACCCTGCACGCGTTTGGGTCGAAGGTCTCCGATGCTCGGTCGGGTATCTTCGGCAGCCTAGTATATATAGCTAAGCTGCGGGATTGTGAAAACTCTGCTACCGGCTGTATTTCCTTTCGCACGATATCCATCGAGACTATATATAGTTTTTTCGCCTGACAGCTCTCTGGCTCGCCGGTGCGGACTGAACCAGAAAATAAGCGACCTGCATTCTCGAAATTACGTTGTATATGAATTTGTTAATTATATAAATAAAACATCAATGGACCAAAATATTTTTTTTTAATTTATGATAAGGAATAAAAATTAATATGCATATGAGGCATTCCACGCCATTTCACCTAGCCCGTGACCCCGACTATGTTTGATTTACCTGATTTTTTGGTTGTAAAATTGTACCTCATGAAAGGTATATTCACACCAATTTTTATCTCTTCTCTTTTAAACGCTGATAACTCCTGAACTAATTGAAATATCGACAAATGTCGGTATATATTCTTCTTCACTTTAAAGCATACTTTCGTTAAAAAATATGAAAAATCATCAATTATCAATGTCAAGGTTTTTTGCTGCTAAAGTGAAAACTATATTTTTGTAAAATTGATTAACTTTTTTTTAAGTCTAAAATACAGTGCCCTCTCTGTGATTTTTAAGACTAGTCTCATCGTGAGCTCTATTAATGATCTTGTGATTTCCAATTCGGCTTCGATGGGCCTAAAACGTTTTCTTTTTAACTTGTGCTGAATTAAACGAAAAAAAATGTTTTTCTATTCAAAATGATGTTGAAGAAAAAAATACTTTTTCAAAAACAATTTCGAATCCAAAATATTTTCAAAAATGATTTTGAATAAAAAATCTTCAAACGAACCCAAAAAATTGAGATTTCCGTTAAATTCCGCGCAAATAAAAAACAAACCGTCTCTCGCGTCCCGCAGCCAAATTGGAAATTACAAGATCATTAATAGCATTATTGGGGATTAAAATGATAAAAATCTTCTCAAAAAATATAATTAATTCGAAAAAATATTGACATTGATCATTGATAATTTATTATCAATTATAATATTGACATTGATAATAATTAATAATATAATATTGACATTGATAATTGATAATTGATAATTATGTAATTATTAGGAGTTATTAGCGTTCAAACGGTTGCAAAACTTCCGACATCGACATTTTTTGGATAATTATAACACCTAAGAGAGAAGAGATAAAAATCTAAAAATTGGTGTCGATATTCCTTTCATGGGGTATAATTTTACAAAAAAAAATAGAAAAAATTAAAAATGGTCGGGGTTAGGGCTCGGTGAAATGGCGTGGAACGCCTCATATATATTGTACTAGACCTGCATTTTATTTGCTATTGGGCTTGAATAATTTACATGAATTGAATGAATTTCGTCAATTTTCATATAATGAACGGAATAATTATGTACACGGTAATCAATTAAAATTTGAACAAATTGAAATTTTGCAAACAATTTTAATCCATTCAAACCACTGTTTAAAGACTTAACAAGGAGAGGACACCAACTGTGGGTCACGGATTCAGCTCAGGTTTGTCTGTAATTAATAGCAACACTAGAGTAGGATAATCAACGGATACCGAATTATCGCAACATGGAATTATAAACCGAAAAAATACAATCGTAGAATATGGCTCAACGATGGTACTACGTCCGTTATACAAAAATTTCGAAGAACACTGTAGCTCAGGGATAGAGTGTCGAACTACCACCCGAGCGGCGCGTGTTCAATCCTGCGTGGTTTAAAAAAAAATTATTTTTAATAAATGGAACTTTCACCCATCATGCACAATACATACATTTATTTAGAATATTATAATATCACATGCACTCATAATTATAGAAAAATATAATCTAACACACACACACACACATATATATGTGTGTGTGTGTGTGTGTGTGTGTGTGTGCTATAGCCTGACAATGAGCCAATGGAGAAAGAGAAAGTAATGTCGAAAATGTAATATTGTAACCCAATATATTTTCACGTTATTTTGACGGCAAATTATACTATTACGAATTATTATATATATATATATATATATATATATATATATATATAATATATATAAAGTTTGTAATAGTACAATTTTTTTCACAAAATACTTTGCCGTCAAAATAACGTGAAAATATTTCGGGTTAAAATAAAAATGCTATTTGGAGTCGGAAAACGGTTTATTAGGAGTGTTGCTTTCAAGGTCAGCTTACACTAGGTATACGATTGCTATAGCCTGACACTGAGTAAATGGAGAGGGCGAAAATAATGTCGAAAATGTAATATTGTAACCCGAAATATTTTCACGTTATTTTGACGGCAAAGTATTTTGTGAAAAGAACTTATACTATTACTATATTGCGCAACGCCTGTACTCTGTCCGTTATTTTTATATTTCGAAGAGCCCCGTAGCTCAGGGGCAGAGTGCCGAACTACCACCCGAACGGCGCGTGTTCGATCCTTCTCCGAGGCTTTTTTTTATTACTGGAACTTACAATCATTATGCACAGTACATAAATTTATTTATAATATTATAATATCACAAATACTCAAAATTGTGGATAAATATGATATAACGTATATAAATATATATATGTAACGTATATAAATATGTATATAATAATAATAATAATAATAATAATAATTTGTAATAGTACAATTTCTTTTCACAAAATACTTTACCGTCAAAATAACGTGAAAATATTCGGGTTACAATAAAAATGCTATTTGCAGTCGGAAAACGGTTAATTAGGAGTGTTGCTTTCAAGGTCAGCTCACACCAGGTAAACGAGTGCTATAGCCTGACACTGAGCAAATGGAGAGGGCGCAAATAATGTCGAAAATGTAATATTGTAACCCGGAATATTTTCACGTTATTTTGACGGCAAAGTATTTTGTGAAAAGAAATTATACTATTGCGGATTATTTTATATACATTATTATATATATATATATATATATATAGTGCTATTAATTCCAGACAAAACTGAGCTGAATCCGTGACCCACAGTTCGTGTCCCCTTGTAAGTTTAACAATTGACTTTTGAATCAAATACTTCAATTCCAGTAATTTATCGATGAGTAAAATGAATATTTAATAAGCAAGTGTGCTTTCATTTAATTTTGAAACGATTAATTGATTAGCAAACTGCTCCGGTTTTAAATAGATGTATGGGTATTAAAGCATAATCTAAATTCAACTTACCTATAATTTACCTGGCTCCAAGTGCACAAATTTATGTATATATACACATTCAATAATTTAATAAATCCGTAGCACTTTTATTTAAAAAAGGTACTTTTCTGTTCGTCGCTTTAATTGATTGACGCTCTGCTGTGATACGAGATACACCACGCCACGCCACCAAATGACGCCAAAAAAGACGCTCCGCTCCAACAACATGCTCTATTCCCGCAATTTTTATTTCAGTGTACAAAATATTAGCGGGTAACGAATTTGTAATTTTCGATGCCCTACCTAACATTACCCCGCCGAAGACACCTGATTGGTCCCGGGGACTCTCGAGCCAGGTTGATGGTTGTCGCGCCACGCCGGCGAGAGGGGAAGCCGCTAACGCACCTCTGGGCTGCCGAAAATACCCGATCGAACGTCGGAGACCCCCGAACGAAGCGCGGTAACGGCCGTGCGAGAGCGAAAGAGAGAGAGGAGATGCCAGCGATGCTCATCTCTCTCGATTTCGTCACGTCCGTGTGCCTCGCGCGTTGATGGTTTGGTGTGAATTTGTTTTTCAATTTTACGGCTAAACTATTGGAGATAGAGAAAAAACATCATATACATCTACGAGGTGAAATCTTCCATTCTACAACTTTTGTTCGAAACTTTTTTGCGATTTCCTCCTCGTTCTCGAAATAATGCATATTTTTTTTGGTTTTCAACCCGTTTCTTCACTGTTAATAGTTAAAATTCCTAGAAATTCGGATTCCCCGGGTCGATTAACAGAAGAATACATGTTTCACTAAGCGGTCGCAAAAATTTGCGACTTTGACCAGTTTTGACTGGACTAGTAGTTATAGGTAGCGTTTTTGAGTCGCGCTGACGGCCGTTAGCGCTGGTTATCCGCGTCCGTGCGCGCCGCGCGTCGGCGCCGGCGGTCATCGTGAGAGGAAAACCGGCCAATCAGAGGCGAATGTGGCACATTCCCTAAATTAGAGGGAGATAGCCACGAAGAAGACAGAAGAAAAAGAACAAAGGCGACAGCGAGCAGTCGAACAAAGAACAGATACGTACGTGTGGCGAGATATATTGAAAAATAAATATAAAAGTCTGAGAGAGCAACAGCAGCAGGTACTGTTCGTGACAAAATTGAAACAAATACGGAAACAATAAGAGTGCGAGTGGCCGAGAATGATTACGAAAAAAAATGTAAAAATTGTTTTCGTAATAGTTTTTTTTTTTGCAAAATTCTATAATTACATATTTTCGGTAATATATTGTTCCGTTTGAGGCGGGTTCATTTCATTCTCGATCGTGAAAATAACGGTTGCGCGAAAAACTGTGAGATCGTGTTATGTTTTTAAGAATCGCCTTGATAAGTGGTTTTTACATTGTCATATACAAGAAAAGACGGTAATATCGTGTGTGTTAAACTGATAGTCGTCAGATAATTATCCGTCGGGGTCATCGCGCTGTCACGAAATAGGTTATAAAGGAAACGAGAAACTACCCACACGCGCGCACACATACACGCATATATATATATATATATATATATATATATATATATATATATATATATTATGACGGGTATCGCGTGTTAACGTAGGCGGAGGAAGGGGGAAATGGAAAAATTACTGAAGGGTCGACACTAGAAAAATTCAAATATAATTTATTTTACATGAATAAAGAAAAGAAGCTCGATACAAAAAAAAAGAAACGAAGTTACGTGATGAATTACAAAAATTAATAGAAGAAGACTCGATATAATTTAAATTAATTCCTCAATGATAATAATAATGACTCGAATGTGACGGGTTACTGGACACGCGAAGTCCCTACTCAATTCCTCGACCCGTTTAATATTTTCTACTGTGGTACAAATTCACTTCACAAATTTCGTAAATTTGTTTTGGGCGCCAGCCTTTCTCGGGCAACGCGCTTAACGCGTACTCAATCTCGGAATAAGAAACCAAATCAAACACGGCCTTCGGCCGGCAAGCGAGAGACTCGATACAACTGGAAATGGGGACGTCTCAGGGTATCTGGGGACGGACGGGGTTCTCTAACACAATGGCCACTTAATTTGGACCACGACTATTTGAAACGTTATTTTATGACTCGACCTAATAATACGCAAAAACCAAAAATTTCGAGATACTAATTGCGCGATTTTATCGCGCCGCGATTTACTCTCACGGCGGATTGCTCGAGTCGGCCGACGGTCGTGTTACACGAGGCGGCCGCGGCTACGCGCGCGCGAGGGGAATTTTCACGAGGGACGACGGGGATCCGCCACGAACACCTTGTTACACGTGTCTCGCGCTAATTATAACGCAATTTCTCGGCTAATGACTCGAATCGCACGCACTGATTTTAATTACCTTAATCTAGTTTACACTTCATTTATTGCGACGCGCACGGAGTTGGGACGACGATCGGGAATGATGGGGGAGGGGTGAAGGGAACGAATTTTAACGGTCGCCCGTGCGACCAAATTTCCCGAACTGATTTTAGCGGCGCACGCTGGCCGCTCTTGCGAAAGAGAAAAAGGAAGGACTTACGTTTTCACTGGGAAGATCCTTCCAAAAGAACTCAACTTTGCTCGACGTCTTTTCTATCTTTCTCTTTCTCCTTTCGCTCGGTTTTGCGCTTGAGGTTTGGGCTTCTTCGCTCGACCACGCTCCGGGACTAAGTGCCGGTCTACGCCGGCCGGCTTCCCCGTCTCGCCCAATCCCGCAATAGATGACGGACCTCCTATCGATTTTCGTCTCGATCGTTGTGGCTCGCCCTTTCGGTCGATCTTCTCGATAAATCTTTTCCCTCCCGAGTCGCGGAGCGCCCCCGTCGATACGGCGCTCGCCAGCCATACCGCGCGAGAGCTTCAGTCTCTCCTGACGCGCGGTAGGCCGGAGACTCGGAAGATGGCAGCGGGATGTCCTCGGGCGGCCAGTCCACTATCCGCGTCGTCGGGAGATGGCGTTGGTGGGTCTCGAGGTTGACGGCCGGGCCGACGTGGCTCCAGTCGACAGTCCGCGTGGTCGTTCCGCGATCGCGATAAGGGATGCGGGAAGGACGGGAGGGATAGTGTCGCGGCTTCTATATAATAAAAATACCTTAAAAATACCTTAAAAGTAACATGTGAATTTTTCCGATCAAGGTGCGTGGCGGAGATCGAGCCCGAGCGTGGTCACGCGGGCTTTTCCATTATTTCCCTTGTGACGCAACGTCACAACTCCCCCCTGCTTAAACTGGAGTACTCCCCTCTTTTCCTGCAAGAGCGGTTATTCAGTTTTACTTTCTTTACTTCAGGGGAGGAGGTTGGAATGGGTATTTTAAGGAAAGGTGTACTTGAGTACTAGACTGGCGGCATTTACTCATGATATCCGCTGGCTGGAGTTTCCCGTAATACTGAAGTGATAAATCTCCTATAATTAAATCACAGACTGGTTACCTTAATTTATTACGTCTTTGCGATGACTTTGCCCTACTGGTAGTCGTTCGTCGCATACTCAGGTACTGTCGTCAGTCGTTCTGTAGCTTCACCATCGGATGAGTATCTCGATGCTCGCTGGGACTTCCGGCTAGGCTTCCTTGGCCTTTCACCGTAGCTAATCTCTAGATGACCACGTCGTCTCGCTGGTCGCTGGATTCTTCTTCGTCGCGGCTTCCTTGGCCGTTCGTGACGCTGTTCCAGGGCTAGGCCCTAGGATGTAGGATATCGTGTTTGGGACAGCAGTGGGTGGGGGTAGGATTTGGGGCATCAGGGTAGGATTTTGAGTGTGGGACATCGGTAGGGGAAGGGGGAATTGGGGGCATCAGGATAGGACATCAGGATAGGAGTTGGGTGTGGGACATCGGTAGGGGAAGGGGGAATTTGGGGCATCAGGATAGGATATCAGGATGGGAGTTGGGTGTGGGACATCGGTAGGGGAAGGGGGAAGTTGGGGCATCAGGATGGGATTTGCATCTCGCAAAACCCAAGTTAGCACTCAAGGCAAAGCGAGCATTAATAAGCGCGAGTCTGTTCCTGATCGTACCGCTCTTGTCGTTCTAACCGGGAGATCAGGTCGAAGAGGTGGGCGTCGGAGAGCTCCACCCTCTTTGAACGTTGGGGGCGTAGCCCGCTACGGCGACACCGTTTTGGGCTTGGGGCTGCTGTATCTGGTGATCGCGGCCTGCTCGGGCCGGCGATCGCTGGGTCAGGAGCTGCCTCTTCTTCTGAGATTGGGGCTCCTTGGGGGTCCCGGAAGGGCTTCAGATCCTTAATGTGAACCCGAGGGTTGCGACGACTCGTCGGATCCTCGAGTTCATATACTACCGGGGAATGCACCGCCAGGATACGAAAGGGGCCGCTATACCGCGGCGCCAGTTTGGCGGCGAAGTTCTGCGCTCCTGACGACAGAACTCGGTTCTTCCGCAGAACTACATCTCCCACCTGATACCTCGTATCTTTTCGGCTTTTGTTGTAGTATTTGGCCTGCCTTTTCGCGGCGGCCTCTAGGTTCTTCCGAACCCAGTCGTGCAGCAGAGGTAACTGCTGCATCCGATTGGACCATGCTTCCGGGTCTCCGGGGGTTAATTTGGGGGGTTCAGAGGCTTCGTCCCAGGCTTTTGGCTGGGCGGGGGTTTCGGCCAAAATTCAAGAATGCGGGGGTCATCTGGGTTGAGGACTGCACGGCCGTGTTCATCGCAAAGCATAACTCCGGTAGGTGGGCGTCCCAGTCTCGGTGATCCATTCCCACGTACGATGTTATCATCGTCTTCAGAGTCCGGTTGACCTGCTCAACCGGATTCGCCTGCGCGTGGTAAGGCGGCACCGTTGTCTGGTAAATTCCAAGCTCGTCCAAATACCGCGTAACGTGCGTATTCACGAATTCCGTTCCGTTGTCGGTCAGGAAGTATTGGGGACAACCGTACCGGTTGACCACCAAAGTCTCGAATGCCTTCATTATTGTGGCGCCGGTAGCACTACCGAGCGCCTTAGCCTCCACGAACTTCGTGAAGACATCCTGGAAGACAACGACGTAACGGTTCTTGGCTTTGCTGGGGGGAAACGGACCCATCACGTCGGCAGCGACTACGCACCATGGACCTTCCGTGGTGCGCTCTCGCATCAGGCCGGACGGGGGTAACTGCGACACCTTGTGGAGCTGGCATACGGGACAACGCGCCACGTATCGTGCCACATCTTGGAATATGCCTGGCCAGAAGAAATCCTGGATGACCCGTTGATACGTCTTATCAGTACCCAGGTGGCCAGCCTGGGGTCCTTGATGGGCATCCTCCATTGCTCGCGGCCTAGTCTCGGCCGGCAAGACGAGCTTCCAGGCGTCCAAGTCCACAATCGTCGGATCGATGATCGAATGCGGCCGATGGTAGTACAGTTTGTTGTCCTCGAGTTTCCAGCTCGGGTATTTCCAGGGGAATTCACGGACGTTTTGTACCTTATCCAGGTACCAGGGGTCGGTACTTTCTCCGAGTGCGGCTAAGGCCGCGTCGGTGTCCTCGTACATGCGGGAAAGGGCATCAGGGACAACATGAAGGGTTCCTTTCGTATGGATGATCGTCAGGTCCCATGCTTGCATCGAGAGTGCCCACCGGGCTAATCGTCCCGAAGGGTCCTTCAGATTCCTTAGCCATTGGAGACTGCTGTGGTCGGTGATGACAGTAACGTGAGTGCCTTCGATGTACGGTCGAAACTTCCTCACTGCCCAGATTACCGCCAAGCACTCCTTCTCTGTGACGGTGTATTTGCATTCTGCATTACTCAGCACCCTGCTGGCAAACGCGATCGGATGCTCTTCACCGTCGAATTCCTGCGTCAGGACGGCTCCCACGGCCGAGTCGCTGGCGTCTGTCTGGAGGACGAAAGGGCGGGTGAAATCGGGGCGGGCTAGGATAGGGGTCTGACTTAGGGCTTCGCGGAGAGACTCGAAGGCTTCCTGCTGTTCGGTCCCCCAGTTCCAGGGAACATCCTTTTACAGGAGCTCGGTCAGGGGAATTTTATCCCGCGAAAGGGTGGGTAAAAATCGGGCATACCACCCTACCATTCCCAGGAAACGGCGTAATTGCCGAAGGGTCCTGGGCGGAGGGTATGCTAGGATAGGGGCAACTTTTTCCGGGTCGGCCTTCAATCCGTCCCGGCCGATGGCGTATCCTAGATACGTTACTTCCGGGCAGAAAAATTCGCTCTTCTCCCGGTTGATGGTGAGCCCCGCGGCTCGGAAGACTTCCAGGACGATCCTCAAATACTCGAAGTGCTCCGCTTCGGTGTCGGTGGCGATGATCACGTCATCGAGATACGCAAAGACATAGGGCTCCCATGCCGGATCGATGAGCTGATCCATCAGCCGCTGAAACGTCGCTGGTGCGTTCGTCAGCCCGAACGACATTCTCCTGAACTGGAAAAGTCCTCGGCCAGGAACGGCGAAGGCGGTGACAGGACGACTTTGGGGGGCTACAGGGATCTGGAAATAAGCCTGGCTCAGATCCAACTTCGAGATGAACCGGGCTAGCCGAAGGCCATCCAAGATCCGATCCATATTGGGAAGAGGGTAGGCGTCCTTCATTGTTACCCGGTTCACGTCGCGATAGTCAATGCAGAAACGATGCTTTCCGCCTGGCTTCGGGACGATCACCGGGTTACTCAGCCAAGAGATCTTCGTCCTCTCGATCACTCCCTCTTGGACCATCTTATCGACTTCGGCTTGGGCTATTCGGAGGAGGTACGGGGAAATTGTACGGGGCTTCTGTCGGATCGGGGGGTGCCCTTGCACGTCGATATAATGTTGCGTCAGGTTCGTTCGTCCTAACTGTCCGTCCTGTGAGGGGGATACTAACTCGTCCAGAAGGGATTCTAGACGTCTATTTGCCGAAACCGAGGCAGGTTTCAAGACTGCAGCCTCGGGGAATGCGGGGATGCTCGAACGTGGCCCACTCGGTGTCGTGAAGCTACGCTCCGGACCACCGTGAAGGGACCACGTATCCGTTTTGTAATCCACTCGCATTCCGAACAATCTCAAAAAGTCAATCCCCATAACAAATTCGTAGCCTAACGCGGCTACACGTACCTGGAGGGATTGGACTTTTCCCGCGAGATCGAAGGTCAGGGTGACTGCCCCGTCTACCGGAACTACTGCCCCGTTGGCGACCCGAACGCCCTCCACTATCGGTTGCAAGAGGAGTCCTCTCCTCCTTGCTACCTCCAGCCCGAGGTACGTTTTCGTAGAACCAGGGTCTACCAAAGCCAATAGGAGTTCGCCACCCACATTAATCCATAAGTGGTGGCGAGCATCCATACTTAAAGCTCCGATAAACATTTCTTCTCGGTCAGCCACCTCTTCCTCTTCTCGGGAAGCCATATGTTCGCACGGGAACAAGTCTGTTACTATTTCCGGCGGGGGCGGGTTGGACTCTGCTCGCCGCGCTGGTGCTACGCTCGTCATGGCACAGTCACTCTGCGGCTGGGGTCGGGGCATCCGAAGGAGGTTCTCCTTCTTCAACGACTGTCGGGAGGCACAGGGGCTTACTGCCCTCCCGACCGGGCGTTTTCCGAACGTTTTCGTTCGCAGTTACGGCATGAGTTCACGTCGCATCCGGGCCATCCACAGATTCTGCAGAACCGGCCCATTAGCTGCGTGCACTCCCGGTAACGGTGTCCCGGTTGCCGGCAGTTGTAACACCTCGGGCCAGGTCCTTCAGGATTGCTGGACCGAGGTTGTGTCGGGGACGGGCTTTGGGGAATTCGTGGGGGATTCGCGGAGGGTTTTGTTGGCGGGTTTTTCCAGGTATGTGGGGAGCAAGGGGCGGATGGGGGTTTAGGTGGGGAAAGGGGTTTCTGAGGCTGCTTCGCCTTCTTGGGGTAGCCGCTACGACCCTTGGTCTTGGCGGCTGAGTCGGAGGGGTTCTGGCGAGGGGTTCGGCTCGGTGATGGAAGGGTAGGCGGGGGAGTGGGGTAGTCCTCCTCATTCTCGGCGGGCTCGCATTCCTCTGGTTCCTCCAGGGCGGCTATCTTCATGCGGGCCTCCCGGCCACGCTGCTCATACGATGCCGAGGGCAGAAGTGTCAAACCCTTCTTCGGCGGTGCCCTGTAGGCCTTCGCTTTTCCCCAAAATATCTCGCGGCTGCGTCCCAGCCGCTGGAGATCGAGGAAGCTGCTCACATCCTTCCGCTGGATGTGCTCGGCGTAATCCGGGTGCAGATTCTCGCAGCATATATCAAGTTGAGTCTCTTTACTCAACGGTGGGCTCAAGTGATTGAAAAGGGTCCTGATCTTCACCATGAACTCCGCCATAGGCTCTCCTGGCCCCTGCGTGCGGAGTTCTATTTCCTTCCGGAGACGTTCCTGTAGGTCTCCATGGCCGAATCGTTCCCGAAAGTAGAATACGAATTCCTCGTACGAGCTCCATTCTTCTCGTTCTACTCTCAACCATAGAAGAGCGTCACCTGTGAAAGCCTCGGGAAGGGCGTCCATCAGATCTTCCTCCGTCAGCTTCCTTGAGATGCAGTATTCGTGCATCCTCCACAGGAATTCCTCGGCATCTTCGTCCGGATTCCCCGCGAATCGGGGCCCGTATCTCTGCCAATGGTCTATTCCTCTCGCATGCCGTGGCCCTTGCGAGTCGTAATGTTGTGACGAGTCCGGGTGTGATCGGGGTCGGGGAGGGGGAGAGTCTGCATGTCGCTACCGAGCCTTTGGGAGGGGTCCTATTCGGGTACTGTTCCGGGGGGTGGGTGCCGACAGGGTATACGTGTCATGCGGTGGCCACTCCTGGCTACCGCTAAACCTTAACAATCCTGTGGCAGTTGGACTAGATGTGGGGAGGGCTTGGGATGGTTGGTGGGGTGACTGGGAAGGGGGAAGGGCAAAGGTGACCGCGGTACGGTCGGGGGCCGGGGTGACGTTGCCTCTGGGCGCGGGTGTCGGACTAAATCTCCCTGTTGCCGATCTCCGATCCCGCTGGACCGGCAGTCTCCTGGGCGATGGCGTCGGCGTTCTATCGTGGTCATCCGGACCCGCTGCCTCTTCTTGGAACGCGTGGGGTGGCGGCGTCATCGTCCGCCTCTGGGTTGGTTGGTACTCCTCGTATGTCGGGGCTTGGTGGCGGTCAGCGGTCGATGATCCGAATAACGTTGCCGTCAGTGGGTCAACCAAGGCAGCCGCTAGCGTGAATGGGGGGGGGGCGTCCCCCCGCTCATCCTTCCTGGGATCCCAACGAATTAAGGCTCCTGGAATCCGTGTCCTTATTTCGTGCCGGATGAGACGATCTTATACTTCGCTTTGTGTCCCATCCGTGTTGAGGCCCGCTCGGTCACAGGCTGCTAGGATGTCCCGCATCGTCGTCAACCGCTCAACTTTTTGTCGGGCTATCCTCTCTTCCGTAGGCATCAACGAGAGATTGGCTACATCCACTGAGAGAGGCGATGTCGGTCCTCGGGGGTGGTCTATGGGGGAAGTGGTCATAACGGGGGACGTACGGATGGGGGTTGTGACTGTACTCGTCGTCACCGGGGTATCTGTCATGTTGCGGATATGCTAAACGCAATAAACGAAAAAATTGGGGGGTTGGGAAGGGCAAACCGCTCGCGATTACTCCGCGGCACGGTTAAAACGGAATATAAATCGTTGGTCAAAACCAAAACCCAAAAAAAAATTAGGTAAAACCCAATGGCTTCAGTAACTCAATTACTAACAGGAAAAATACCGCAATAACAAACAATGGAAAGTCTTACACGACAATTCGTTTGTTGACTCTACTCCCTGGGACTGTAACGTTACTTCGGTTTATTTGGATAAACTGACTCTAAGTTCCCAAGGGAGTATTATTTCCCGGACTCTGACAACGCAATATTTTCCAAAAATTTCCCTTAATACCGAGAAAATTTAAGAGTTGTCGAGTCTTCTATTCTGTACTTTATTCCGCCAACTGAATAACTATTCCTTAAGGGATTCTGATTCCCAGCTAAAACAAGGCAATGTTCCTTAAATCATTCAGGAGGCCCCACAAAAGAATAGAAATTATTTGGGGATCGTTCGGGGTGTGGGGTGACCGTTCGCGAGAGACTCAGCGTCGCGGTCTTTGTTAGGGCTTCGTAATGAAAAGTATTGGGGCGAGGGGCAGCACTTCTCCCAAGCGTGAAGAAAATTGGGGGGGATATGCGTGGTCAGCGAGGAAAACGATAAAGTGCAAAACAAACAAAAAATGGGAATTTATACCGTCATGTCGAAAGTCATCGCAAAATACACAAAAATACCAAGCAAGCCTAATCCGTGTCAGTACTAAGCTATTTCACAATATTTTCGGAATTGAAAAAAAACACACAAAAAAAACAAATGGCCAATCAGTACCAATTGCAAAAAAAAAAAACAAGGAAATGTCACGGTCCCACACGACTCCTATTCCCAAACCCAGTCTCACGCCCTCATATCAACCGTTTCCCACAGCTCTCACCTAAACCTAATCCTCCTTCCTAGAGACCCTCAGCAGAAACCAAATCTTCCTTCCTAGAAATCCTCATCAGCAATCCTCTCGCTTCTCTCTCATCTGAGTCCCATTGTTCCCGAGCTCACGCGCTTCTCGCGCGTGGCATCCCCTCCACCTTCCTAAGGCCCCTCCACTGAGCCACGCTTCCTCCCGCTGGACCGAGAGCCAGCAGTCCATCTCCGAGTCCCCGACGGTCAAGAAGTGCACTCCCTCGACAATCGGAACTCAACAATAAACTTCACTTTCAAATTACATCTTCCTTCTCTTCAATCGCAATATTCAAACCCCTCCTCGCGTGTCTCTTAAATCATCCGCTCGACCGTCACAACTGGTGTCAGAAGTGGGATATTTCGAAACGCCCACCTCGCGTCTCAAAAGTTCGCGAAAGAGTGAACAAACAATACTCAGCGGGCCCGTACACCCCGCTCAGTTTTATATATATATATATAAAAAAAAAAAAAAAAAAAAAAAAAGAAGAAACACATCAGGTGCTCACACACATTCACCGTTTCACCGGAACGCAAATCGATCATTTGCGGGAACTTGGTCCCGGAGACACGACCGGGATAAAATACACACACACACGGACGAGACGAGGGACAAAGGAATACATTTGCAAACACATAAATGGAAACAACCCATTTTATATAGAAGGAAGGAAGGGAATTGACGGACCAAAGGCCCTTCTATGAAAATTGTTCTTCTCCTCATCACGGCAATGTAAGTAATTTCGAAATTCACTTCTTTCTTTTTCTAATATTTTCAAGCCCTCTCTTACGAGTGGCAACGAAATACGTTTCTCTCCACACGTTAAAGTGTGCGGAAGCATCCAACCTCGAGAGCCCATGTGACGCATGAGCGTATACCGCTAGCCTACTCACATCGATAAGGCTCCTTACGTATGTATTAAGTACGCAACGCTCTGTTCATTCTTTCTTTCTCGCTTCCTACCACTATCGCACTCGCACAAACATACGCGTAACGAAAACTTCGTCACCTCTGCGTCCCCCTCGCCTCTTAACTTCCATAGAAAAATTGATTCGTGGATAGGAAATAATTTGTAAAAGAGTTATATTTTGTAAATTATAAATCTTTCGAAGAAAACAATCGGTTCATAAATAAAATTTACTTATACACTATAAACAAAAAAAATCAAACTCGCAATTCCTGAAAAACAAAATTTCATAAAGGTCAAATATTTCAAGGAAAATAAAATTTCGCATATTACAAATATTTGGAAAATAGAAATTGGAAAACCTTTCGAACTTTTAACAATTAAGAAATGAATTTTATAAAATTTTAAATACCTCGAAGGAAACAACATTTTTATACATTATAAATATTCGAAAAGAAAAGAAAATTGAAAAGGTCTTAATCCGTACAACCCGGAAAATGAAATGTTACGAACTCTAAAATAAATATTTGAGGAAAAAGGAGGAGAAAACGGAAATCGAAAACCTTTCGAACTCGCAATATTCGAATTTTTTTTTATATAAGCTCAATATTCCAAAACTGACATTCTTTTTTTTTGTTTTGTTTTTACACACTATTTATTTAAAAACGGAAGGAAAGTCGAAAACTTTCCTAACCTCCAATATTCGAAAAATAACATTTTACAAACCTTCAATATTTAAAACGAAAATAAAATCTTTTTTTTTTTTACGCATTATAAATATTCGAACGGAAACTGCAAGATTGAAGAATTTCCAAACTTCTAGGATCTAAAATAAATTTGTTTTCTTTTGCGCAAACATTTCAAGCTTTTCATAGTCGACGATAACAACCTTACAAAATTCGAAGAAGATAGTTTTGAGAAATAACTTAGTTAATTTTTTTTTGTTTGTTTTGCTTCACTTCTTTAAAATAAATGAATAGAACAAAACAAAATTGAGCCCGCTAGGCCACCACGGCGCCGAAACGCGCGCCAAAATTCAGGCCCCTCATTTTTTAACTTAGAACCCGAAAACGAAAACGAAGCTATTCGCGATATGGCGTACGGAGGTTTAACATTTCGTGATGTTTATCAACCAATCCCTGCTTTTGACGGCAGCAACATCCCCGTCGAAAGTTTTATAAGTGCGTGTAAAAAAGCGGCAAAAATTATACCACCGAACGAACATGCCAGGCTTCTGGTAATGGTGCAATACAAATTAGGAGGAACAGCGCATGATTTGGCCGAAACAAAAAGTTATGAAAATCTAGAAGAACTCCTCATAGACCTGAGGCACAATTTTAGCACCCCGATCGAACTTTTGGATCTCGAATTAGAACTCAAAGAAATTTCACAAAAATATAACGAACCTACTGCGGAATACGCGACCCGAACACGTACGATAATGAAGCGAATTATGGATAGATTAGACGAATGCTATACACGCAACGAAGATCAACAATACCTCGTGAACAGGAAAACGGAGGTTAAGAAATCAGTAACTAGGGCTTTCATTCGCGGACTTTTCGATAAAATCGGCACTATACTGATGCAACAGGGAATCCAAAATCTCGACGAAGCGATACGCGAAGCATGCAATATCGAAAGAGAATTAAAGGCACGCCAAACGATCAACCAGAACCGAACAAGTCACGGAAATTCAAGCGAAAAACAAACAGAAACAGCTAAAGTTCAGTTCGCGGAAACCCGAAATTCACCCCCGCGAATGTTTTGCGAATACCACCGATCGCCTGGTCACTCCACCACCAACTGCCACGCATTGAGACAATTAAAGGGAGAACAAAATAGGAGATTCAGTAGCCACAGATTTGGGAACGCGTCACCAAACAGACGCGGTAACTACAGAAGCGACTCATACGATAGATATCAAAACAGACGGAATTTCCAAAACGACCATAAAAACAGCTACGAGTACAGGCAACAAAACACTCGCGGCAGTTATCAAAATAATTACTCAAGAGGGCAGCAAAATTCACGGAATGGTTACCGAAACTATCACCACAATAGGCAAGAAGGATCACAAAACAACTACCAGCGAAGAGATCAATTCCCGAATTACTACAGACAAAACAGTCGATACGATACACACCCCGGTAGTTCACAGGACAGTCCAAACGATAGACAACGCAGTTACTCGCAGCCCAGATCTCGCGACAATTCGCGCGATCGAAAACCCGATAACAATGAACGAAAGTCGCGAAGAATGAGTAACGAAAACCTTCAGGAACTCGCAAAAGTAGTAACAGAAATGGTACAAAAAAACTTAAATGCAACTTCGCGGGACAGCGTGACGCGAAGCAAATCGCAAGAGCGCTCGTCGTCAAGTCACTAGAAAAGAAAACGGTAACAATAAAGAAAGCCACAATATCGCTAGGAATCACGAAAAGACGGAAGCCACCAACAGTCATCATAAATTCGAATGACCTTAAAAGAAAAGACACGAAATTCCTCATAGATACAGGAGCCCAAATCAACCTAATTAAATCAGAAGCAATAGGAGCACACGTCGAAATTGACGCATACATCATTTACGAACTATCAGGAATCACGAGCGACACAATTTTCACTTCCGGCATGTGCATCATAAGGTTTAAGGATCTTTCCGTCGAATTCCATATAGTGAAGAACGATATTCCAGTCACCCAAGACGCCGTTTTGGGCGACGAGTTTTTCAAAGAAACACCGGCCGACATCCTATATACCCAGTCGTGCATATCTTTCGGTGGCCACCAAATACCTTTCGAAACACGCGAAAGAATTTCGATCCCGGCTAGATCAAAATCCGTAATCCACGTCAGGATAAAGAATACGGACCTTTCAGAAGGCTACATCCCCCAAATACATGCTGGCGAAGGATTGTACATTGGTAACGCAATTGTCACAAATCGTGATGGAACAGCGTACTTAACAGCGATTAACACCAATGAGTACACAATACACCTGCAAGTTCCAATATTGGAATTACAACCAATCGAGGAACTGCGAACATTCGACACAACCCAAAATGATCCAAACGACATTGTTACCGATCTACATGCGGTAATCGGGTTGGTGTCGACAAAAGAGGACAGATTTGAGCGATTAAAACCCCTCCTACACCTCGAGAATCTCGAGGAAAGTGAGACGGCACACGTGCTTAAACTGGCCTCACAGTACTCACACCTTTTCAGTCTGCCCGGTGAACAGCTAGGATGCACAACGCTTGTGAAACATGAAATTTTCACAACCGATGAGAAACCGATAAATACAAAACAATATCGCTTTCCCCAAGTGCATAAACAGGAAATCCACAAACAGGTTGACGAATTATTGCAGAAATGCATAATACAACCGTCACTATCACCATTCAACTCGCCTGTTTGGATTGTCCCAAAAAAGCAGACAGTGAAGGAAAGAAACGCTGGCGCATGGTAATCGATTTCAGGAAACTGAACGAGAAAACAACACCCGATGCGTACCCATTGCCAAACATTACCGACATCCTAGACCAGCTGGGTAGGTCTCGTTACTTCTCGGTACTGGACTTAGCGTCCGGTTTCCATCAAATCGAGATGCACCCACGCGACAAAGCAAAAACAGCCTTTTCGACTCCGAACGGTCATTACGAGTTTAATCGAATGCCGTTTGGTTTGAAAAACGCACCAGCAACCTTCCAAAGGTTAATGGATGTCGTGTTGTCGGGATTACAAGGCACTGATCTGTTCGTGTATTTAGACGACATTGTCATCTACGCCATCGACCTAAGTGAACACGAACACAAATTTAGCAGGCTGGCGAAAAGATTGACATACGCCGGTCTCACACTGCAAACCGACAAATGCCTGTTTTTACAAAAGAAAGTCGAATATTTAGGCCATGTCATCAGTGAAAACGGCTCACAACCAAGACCAGAGCTAATAAAATCGATTCAGGAGTTTCCGACACCGGAAAATAAGAAGACCATCATACAGTTTCATGCCTTGGTTAATTACTATAGACGATTCATAAAAGATTTCGCAAAAATCGCTCTACCACTAACAAAACAGTTAAAAGCCTCCCAAAAATTTGAGTGGACCGACGAGTGTCAACAGGCGTTCGACTATTTGAAGAAAAAATTGACGAGCCAACCAATCCTACGCTATCCGGATTACCAGAAAGAGTTCAAGTTGACAACGGATGCTTCAGACTACGCAATCGGCGCAGTTCTCAGTCAACAGCACGAAAATTTTGATCACCCCGTTGCCTTCTACTCGCGCACTCTCACAAAAGCGGAATTAGCGTACGACACGATGCGTAAAGAACTTTTGGCAATAATAAAAGCGATCGAACACTTCAGGCCCTATCTCTATGGGCACCACTTCATGTTAGTGACAGATAACCGAGCACTCACATATTTAGTGAAGAAACCGAATCCACCGCAACAACTACTAAGATGGCAAGCGGCTCTCAATGACTACGACTACGAAATTCAACACAAGCCTGGAAAACTCAACTCAGTCGCAGACGCTCTGTCAAGAAACCCAATCAACGTCCTCCCGATCAGGCCAAGGGAGTCTACATCATCCGATGAAACGCTGCATGACATCAAGAAATCGAGAATCTCCCAACAGGGTGATAAACGAAACTTGTCAACATCGGACGAATCTTCCGGAAACCCAGCACCGGACAAAGTGATAATTTTGCCAGAAGAAGAACTTCAGGAACTTAAAGATACAAACACAGAAATCTCTCAACAGAGTGGTAAACGAAACTTGTCAACATCGGACGAATCTTCCGGAAACCCAGCACCGGACAAAGTGATAATTTTGCCAGAAGAAGAACTTCAAGAACTTAAGGAAACAAACATAGAAATAAGCAACGCCGAAAACAAAGAAGAAATTGGAGGGAGTGCACGCCCAAAAATCGACAAGACAATCGACGACAACAACTACAACTCAGAAACGTCAACAGAGGAGATGGAACTCATTGGATTCGAACAAGGACGACCACAGCTTACGAAAAGGAACAATTCTCATGACAAACTAATGTATAAGAAAACGCCTCGCAAACGTGATCGCGACACGTCCGAGGACGAAGTAGTAGGGCACGAAACAGCCGTGCCGACGAAAAAAGGGAAAACAACGGTAATATTCAACGAGGAAATAAGCGCAAACGAAGAAGAAACAAACGAAATAAATAGCCCCACGCGGCACGAAGGCCAAAATACGCAAGCTCAGCGCTGCGATAACGAAATAAATAGCCCAACGCGGCACGACGGCCAAAATACGCAAGCTCAGCGCTGCGATAACGAAATAAATAGCCCAACGCGGCACGACGGCCAAAATACGCAAGCTCAGCGCTGCGATAACGAAATAAATAGCCCAACGCGGCACGACGGCCAAAATACGCAAGCTCAGCGCTGCGATAACGAAATAAATAGCCCAACGCGGCACGACGGCCAAAATACGCAAGCTCAGCGCTGCGATAACGAAATAAATAGCCCAACGCGGCACGACGGCCAAAATACGCAAGCTCAGCGCTGCGATAACGAAATAAATAGCCCAACGCGGCACGACGGCCAAAATACGCAAGCTCAGCGCTGCGATAACGAAATAAATAGCCCAACGCGGCACGACGGCCAAAATACGCAAGCTCAGCGCTGCGATAACGAAATAAATAGCCCAACGCGGCACGACGGCCAAAATACGCAAGCTCAGCGCTGCGATAACGAAATAAATAGCCCAACGCGGCACGAAGGCCAAAATACGCAAGCTCAGCGCTGCGATAACGAAATAAATAGCCCAACGCGGCACGACGGCCAAAATACGCAAGCTCAGCGCTGCGATAACGAAATAAATAGCCCCACGCGGCACGAAGGCCAAGATACGCAAGCTCAGCGCTGCCAAGAAGAAATAAATAAAGAAGAAAGAAATAAAATAGGCGCAAACGAAGAAGGAAGAAGCCAAAAAAGTAGCCGGACGCGGCAAAGTAGGAATAAGGGAAAAGAAGCAAGCTCCGCGCTGCCACCTAGGATCCCCATCAACGCGGGTAGACACTTCGGCGGGCCGAAGTCTACCAGCAACGATACAACATACGACGAACAGGCGATAACCATTGACAATGAAAAGGAAACTGCAACGACTCTCGTAGGAGAAAGAAAGGATACAACTTCCAACACAACGATAAGTAGCACGGAAGAAGAAGAAGAAAACTGCGCAGAACCATCCATGGCACAGATCGGGCCCAATCTACCAACTCTATCGCATAATGCCCGTGAAGAATTAAATCAGGAGACAGGCGGTATTAAACGCAAACGTGGGAGACCGCGGAAAAGTCAGATCATCCAACGACCAACGCTTACGGTTAAACGCGGACGTGGCAGACCGCGAAAAAACCTGATTGACAAAGAGGCAATGCCCACCGCCAAACGTGGACCTGGTAGACCACGTAAAAAGGTCAATCAACAACAAACATCGATAACTGCCAAACGTGGACCTGGCAGACCACGCAAAAACGATGTCAATCAACAACGGACATCGACAACTGTCAAACGCGGTCCAGGCAGACCACGAGGAGAGCTGATCGTCACCCACCAACAACATCTGCCGAGCGCAAGTTCAGTGGACCTTGGGTAGAACCACGAGAGGAACTCGAAATACGTCAGGCGCCGACGTATAAAGACAACTCCTCATCAACAAACGACTGCCCGGAAAACATAGAGAACGATCCAGCGTACGAAATATCTCAATACCATAGAAAACGACTGACCGCAACGCAGTTGAATAAATGAACAAGAGCCGAAAGGAGACGAGAACATATACCAACTGACCCAGAAGTGTCAACAGGGAACTCGAACGAGGAAAGCCAGGGAGACCTCGAACGAAGTCAAGAACCGTCAATTGGTGCGGAAATACAAACGAAATTTACGAACGATACACACAGTACGGAACCAAACCGAGCAATCGTCAATGACGAACATCTCCACGAGAAGCCGAATCAACGAACACAAGCTGAGACACAGGAAGAAACGTCAGCAGATAAATTAAGTGACAGCAAAAACGAAGAAACTACACAACACGACCAACAGGAAAGGCCACCGGGAATGGAAGACAAGTTAAGCCCGAAGGGTAAAGATAACTTAAATGTAGTACAAGGAAACATATTGTCACGGAAAGATCACATCGCACATTTCCTGGCAGCCGACTGCGTTATGAATACGATGGTGTCGAGAGTATTGGTCGAAAAAGGGAAGATAAACCAACAAGAATTTTTATATCATAACCCGAGGGTTGGAAATATATTCATCACCCAACACGGCGAAAAATATTATTTCAGCATGGTGTGCAAAGAAAAGTCCTCAGACGACACAAATTTGTACATGATCAGGAAATGCCTACGCGCCCTGTTGAAAATCCTGAATAAAGAACAATTACAATCATGCATGATGTCCAAAGACCCGCAAATCATTGTTATGTGAGGGGATGGTTTCGGTCCCACCCCAGGAAAATAGGCAAGCGATAATGAAGGAAAATCACGCGTCAACAGTTGGTGGACACAAGGGTGTAGAGAAAACTTATCAGCGCATACGTTCACAGTACTACTGGAAGAACATGAAAAAAGACATTCGGAACCTCATAAAATACTGCTACGATTGTCAAAAGAACAAATTGGTTCGAGTCAAAAACCGAGCCCCAATGGTCATTACGGATTCGCCGACTAAAGCATTCGACAAAATTGCGATCGACATAGTCGGACCACTGCCAAAGACGAGTAAAGGTTACGAATATATCCTAACAATAATGGACCTATTCAGCAGATTTAGCATCGCAATACCTCTCAAGCAAACAACTGCGCGAGATATTGCTAAAGCGGTGTGCACAAAATTCATTACCATCTTTGGCGCGCCGCGCGCGATCCTATCAGACCAAGGTGCAAACTTTATGTCAGAAATATTTAAATCTTTCGCGGAACTTTTCCAGATAAAACAGTACAGAACATCAGCTTACCACCCCCAGTCGAACGGCGTGTTAGAGCGGAGCCACCACGGACTAATAGAATACATAAAACATTTTAGAGATAACGAAGGGGATTGGGAGGAATTGCTGTCATTCGCGACGTTAAAACACAATACAAGTATCCACGAGAGCACAGGCTACACGCCATATGAACTAGTTTTCGGTCACCAAGCAACTTTACCATCAGAATTTCCACCACCGGAAAAACTGTTGACCTTCGACGATTACATTCAAACCTTGAACCGAAATCTTAAAGACGTACGGCAATTAGCATTGCGGAAGCAATTACAGACGAAGGAAAGAACGAAACGATATTACGACAGGCGAGCGAAGGTGCCAAAATTTCAAACTGGACAGCTAGTATTTCTGATCAAGGAACCCAAAAAAGGAAAACTCGATAGTAATTACACAGGCCCATTCAAAATTCTGGAAATTACTGACCGAAATAACGTGAAACTCCAGTTAGAAACAAACAAAATCAAAATAGTTCACATAGATAAAATAAAACCTGCGTATGTTGCAGATGCCACACACACGCTTTAAGCAACAACGATGTTATAATCATCCCATTCGCACGAAATCCCGGACTGTACTCACAACCACTTGGGACACTTCGTTCTTACCACACGACATGGACACTCATCACGCACATCAATACAGATGGCCTTTCAGTCAGACGCAAACAAATTGATAAAAACATATTCGCGATCCAGCGGTATTGTAATCGAATTGGCCCTCACTGTCTAGTTGAAAAACAACTTCAAATAATGCAATACCGCTTGAAAACAATCTACGAAACGGAAACAACTGGTGGCCCCATCAGGTTATATCGATGGAATCACCCCATCCATCGATATAACCTCCACACAACAAGTAAATTTTTCACATCTCATTGTACTCAACATAACTTCGATCATTAGAAATGATATTAAGAAAGAACGATGGGAATTTAATGTGACGGAAATCCTCACTAAGGTCGAAGAACTCACTCACTCACCATTATCTGAATCCTTAAATGAAGACTTATCGAGAAGTGAAATGTCACTAAAAAGCGTCGTAAAAAAGGCCAAGGAAATAGTTCAGTTACAATATATGGGCAGGAGATTAGCCTCACTAGAATCAGCAGTCAAAATCACCGGTGTATCATTTATCTCAATCCTAACAGTTTTAGGGATGTGTTGGAAATTTACTGTGTTCGGAAAAATACGCGGAATTTACAAGTCATTACTCGTCCTAATGAGAAAACAAAAAACCGAGTCAATCGAACACATGCAAGTCGACCATCATAGCGGAAGCAATGTACAACCCGCCCTGACTCAACAACAGGCGGTGGAACCTCCCGAAATGATCCTAGTTTCGCCAAACCACTATGGAAACGTAACAATCATTAGGGACCAACCACTCGGAACCGAGCGTAGGCCCTACTACTCGACCACATGCCGCAGAAATGCAGTACCATAGGGCTTCTCAGCTTCACCTATTGCATGACCGCAAGCGTTCTAACCTTTCAATGCATGATACGCTTACGCATGACACAAAAGATACCAGTTATCACAACATAGCCACACATAACTACCACAGATAAAAAAAAAAAAAAACGAACAATGGAGACGAAGAAGGAAATGCCGACCGTAAAATGTCCATTATGCAAGAAGAACGGCAACCTCGCGCGCCTTCAACGGCACATAATTGAATGTTCGGAGAGGTTTGCCGAAGAGGTGGCAAACCAGGGGACCCTGCCGATGCCATGCCCACTTTGCGTCGTCAAGTTCCCGGCGGACCGCGTCATGGAGCACCTCGAACGTTGTTCTTCGTACTGGGTGAAGGTGGGAAGATGGCCCAGGGGCGAAACGGAGCCAGACGATCGGCAGGAGAAACAGCGCATGGCGGCAAGCGGCCCAACGCGTAGCAGCGAGACCCAAAAACCGATACCCGCACCGCGAACTACTTTAAAAGATTTAACAAGGAGACAAAAACTAGAGGACGAAACAATCAAAGACGAAACAATCAATGACGAAACAATCAACGACGAAACAACCAAAGACGAAACAAACAATGACGAAACAGACAGTGACGAAACAAACAACGACGAAACAGACAGCGACGAGACAGACAGCGATGCAACCGGCACTACGGTATATTCAAGGAGCGACAACGACGACACTGACGACGATACAAACAAAGACGACGACAATAACGACAAATGGAAGAGACAAGGAGCAATCCCAAAGACAGCGACCCGTCACGCAAACACCGACGACTCTACAGACTTGTGGGACAAACTGAGAAAGACGCAAAAGCCACCGACAATGACGACACACAGATCGAAAGAAACACAGACGGACGACATAGGGAAAATTATAATGGAGAAAAGCCTGACAGACTGGTACAGAAAACAGCCCTTAAACATACTCAGACAACAACGAAACCTGTTAGAGGAATTAATAGCAGACAGACTCGACGCAGGAACCGCACCGACAGGACACTCACCGACAGCTTAGGCAGCAGCCTATACGCAGGCTCAGGGCCCCAATTAGTTATAAACGCATTTACATACCATAAAATAACTAGCATAGCATAACCATACATATACACACATTTAAAAATAATCAAATAAAATAAGCCTTCGATATAAGTACAAAAAAAAAAAAAAACACAAAAACAAACAGAAGATAACAACGAGAAAGATACGTTAGATTATACAAATAGGAATAGGCACAATACATATTTACTCTAGTTACATTTTTTTTCTCTTTCTCTCCTTTTTCATTCATTCATTTTTTCTTTCTTTCTTTCTTTTCCTCATTTTCTTTTCATGTTCACCTTATAAAAAAAAAAAAAAACCCAACAAGCAACAGAAAGATAATAATAAAAGAAAGAATTTCTGCAAATAACGGAAAAAGTGTATTTCTCTTTCGTCACTGACCAACGAGGACCAACCGAATCCTAAATAACAAACCTACACCCACTAACACCCAAGCTAATCAGAATTCAGACTGTTTCAGGAGCAACCAAAGAAGGGAATGATAAAAAAATATATATATATATACATTTTGGTAAACAACGAATCTGGGAAAAAGAGGAACCTTCGGCCTAAAAGTAAACCATAAAGGAAACAACCATAAAGAAACAAAGGCAAAGACTATCGTCAACGAAAGAGCAAAAATTTGGGTTCTTCTTCTCTTTTTACATATATATATACATATGCATATGAAATTACCAACCACACACACACCCGTCCTTTCATAACTAAAACAGCCCCTACTAACTCATCTAAACTAATCTTATAGTCAGTTTCAGATCCACGGCCATAACTCCAACATACCAAATTAAAACATTACTTTAGCAGGAACAAAATTATTACACGGAACAAAGTTATCACAGGGAACAAAAATTACTACACGGAACAAAAACGACTACACGGAACAGAGTTATCACACGGAACATATCTCATCCCGACTAAGCACATTCGAACTGTCCCGTCCGATTAAAACTGCGGCCCGAACTGCGCTTACAGCGCAATTGAACCACACCCCGAACAAACGCACATTTTTTTTTTTGGGACACCCACGTTACACTACATAAGTGCACACATACACACCACACACACACACACACACACTTTTATTTCATTATATAGAATCAATAAAAAGAAAAAGGCTTTGTAACCCACGATGCGGAGCATCGTTCTTGTAAGAGGGGGAGTGTCACGGTCCCACACGACTCCTATTCCCAAACCCAGTCTCACGCCCTCATATCAACCGTTTCCCACAGCTCTCACCTAAACCTAATCCTCCTTCCTAGAGACCCTCAGCAGAAACCAAATCTTCCTTCCTAGAAATCCTCATCAGCAATCCTCTCGCTTCTCTCTCATCTGAGTCCCATTGTTCCCGAGCTCACGCGCTTCTCGCGCGTGGCATCCCCTCCACCTTCCTAAGGCCCCTCCACTGAGCCACGCTTCCTCCCGCTGGACCGAGAGCCAGCAGTCCATCTCCGAGTCCCCGACGGTCAAGAAGTGCACTCCCTCGACAATCGGAACTCAACAATAAACTTCACTTTCAAATTACATCTTCCTTCTCTTCAATCGCAATATTCAAACCCCTCCTCGCGTGTCTCTTAAATCATCCGCTCGACCGTCACAGAAATACAAAAGCAAGAAAACACAAAAAAAAGCAGGTACTCAATAATATTATTTCATAAAAAAAAATCAATTCCGACAAAAGAAACGAATAGCCAGTATGCGAAAAATCGTAAATAAGGCAACAATTCACAAAGAAAAATCAGCTCAGTATTTTTCATTTACGCGGTATTCCCTTAAGCAATAACAACTGCTTCTAAATTGCCAACGCAATACAACCAAAAAACTATTTTAATTGCCCAAGCAATAATGCTAAATCAATCTTTAATTGTTAGCGAAATAGTGCACAATTTAATTTCTCAATTGCCAACGCAATAATGCAAAATCAAATTTTTAATTGCCAACGCAATAATGCACTAATTAATTATTTTAATTGCCAGAGCAATAACGCAAAAATCACAATTTAAATTGCCAAGTACACAATCAAGTATGGGTTCTAGGGGAAAAAAAGGTAAGTGCGGTCGCCGAAAATGTGCAAAAATAAATTCCAATCGCTAACACAAAAAAAAACAATTTTATTTTCTATTTAATTGTTAGCGAAACTCAAAAAAAAATAATCAGGTGCAACTATTAGACGGAAACTCGGTCGTCCGAATTTTTCCGATCCTCGCAAAATTCTCAAGTTGCGAGTGCCGTGACGGGACAGGCTATACCTGTCAGGGGTGGGGGTAATTATTATTTCGCACGAAAACGCAAAAAAACTATTCGGTATGAGCCGTTCACACCGAATAAATGTTTTGTCTTATCTGAAAACGAAAAATAATAATTTTCGAAAAATAATTATTATTAATTCAAAAATTAACAATAATAATTTTAACAACAATACTAGTCGTGGTGGGCTCTTTCTGTAAAAAAAACAAAAGTTTTTTCGGGCCCCACGTTGGGCGCCAATTTTATGACGGGTATCGCGTGTTAACGTAGGCGGAGGAGGGGGGAGATGGAAAAATTACTGAAGGGTCGACACTAGAAAAATTCAAATATAATTTATTTTACATGAATAAAGAAAGGAAGCTCGATACAAAAAAAAAAGAAACGAAGTTACGTGATGAATTACAAAAATTAATAGAAGAAGACTCGATATAATTTAAATTAATTCCTCAATGATAATAATAATGACTCGAATGTGACGGGTTACTGGACACGCGAAGTCCCTACTCAATTCCTCGGCCCGTTTAATATTTTCTACTGTGGTACAAATTCACTTCACAAATTTCGTAAATTTGTTTTGGGCGCCAGCCTTTCTCGGGCAACGCGCTTAACGCGTACTCAATCTCGAAATAAAAAACCAAAACAAACACGGCCTTCGGCCGGCAAGCGAGAGACTCGATACAACTGGAAATGGGGACGTCTCAGGGTATCTGGGAACGGACGGGGTTCTCGAACACAATGGCCACGACTATTTGAAACGTTATTTTATATGACTCGACCTAATAATACGCAAAAACCAAAAATTTCGAGATACTAACTGCGCGATTTTATCGCGCCGCGATTTACTCTCACGGCGGATTGCTCGAGTCGGCCGACGGTCGTGTTACTACACGAGGCGGCCGCGGCTACGCGCGCGCGAGGGGAATTTTCACGAGGGACGACGGGGATCCGCTACGAACACCTTGTTACACGTGTCTCGCGCTAATTATAACGCAATTTCTCGGCTAATGACTCGGATCGCACGCACTGATTTTAATTACCTTAATCTAGTTTACACTTCATTTATTGCGACGCGCACGGAGTTGGCTCGACGATCGGAAATGATGGGGGAGGGGTGAAGGGAACGAATTTTAACGGTCGCCCGTGCGACCAAATTTCCCGAACTGATTTTAGCGGCGCACGCTGGCCGCTCTTGCGAAAGAGAAAAAGGAAGGACTTACGTTTTCACTGGGAAGATCCTTCCAAAAAAACTCAACTTTGCTCGACGTCTTTTCTATCTCTCTCTCTCTCTCTCTCTCTTTCTCCTTTCGCTCGGTTTTGCGCTTGAGGTTTGGGCTTCTTCGCTCGACCACGCTCCGGGACTAAGTGCCGGTCCACGCCGGCCGGCTTCCCCGTCTCGCCCAATCCCGCAATAGATGACGGACCTCCTATCGATTTTCGTCTCGATCGTCGTGGCTCGCCCTTTCGGTCGATCTCCTCGATAAATCTTTTCCCTCCCGAGTCGCGGAGCGCCCCCGTCGATACGGCGCTCGCCAGCCATACCGCGCGAGAGCTTCAGTCTCTCCTGACGCGCGGTAGGCCGGAGACTCGGGAGATGGCAGCGGGATGTCCTCGGGCGGCCAGTCCACTATCCGCGTCGTCGGGAGATGGCGTTGGTGGGTCTCGAGGTTGACGGCCGGGCCGACGTGGCTCCAGTCGACAGCCCGCGTGGTCGTTCCGCGATCGCGATAAGGGGTGCGGGAAGAACGGGAGGGATAGTGTCGCGGCTTCTATATAATAAAAATACCTTAAAAGTAATATGTGAATTTTTCCGATCAGGGTGCGTGGCGGAGACCGAGCCCGAGCGTGGTCACGCGGGCTTTTCCACAATATATATATTGTAACGGTTCGGCTGTACAGGTAAGCCACCGTCACACAGAATACGATAGTATCTACCCGTTTACCGGATACTTGCGTATTCTGGCCAGCGTTCGGAGCGACCGGCCATGCTGCCGGCCGGGCAGGTCACTTGCGCCAAGAATTGGGGCAAGCCCGGGACACCTCGCAAGGGGCTCCGCCCATCGCGAGGAGCAAGACCACCGCGGACTCGCGGGAGTCCCCGCCTATAGTAGTACATCTCGCGCCTCCTGTGCTTCGACCACTCCTATCAGACTAAGAGTGCGACCTAAATTCATCGCGACGCCTCCTCACACCGAATGCGCGCCTAATATCCTAGAGAGGAACAATCGGGTATATTTTGTCCCTCGAAATGGCTATAGTGTGCGAACGTCCTCAAAATTACCAACGCTGTCACCCCACCATCGGAGTGTTCCTCGGCGGCGTGATTCCCTACCTAGTCCTCCGGATCCGCAAGAGAAATGGAATTTCTCCTGACGGGCCTGGGGCTATTTAAGGGCGTGCACGAGCCGGAGCGGCACTCTGTCGCAAATTACTCATCATTACGTGGAGTCACCGTCATCCGAAACCTCGGATCACAGGATGGAGGCCTTGCTGCCGTAGCCCTGGTCCCATCCTAGAACGACCTCAGCTTCGGGTTAGATACTCTATTTCCTTGGGAAGCCCCAGCATTGCGCTGGAAGTCCGACCTCGGAAATAGAGTCGTCGTGGTGATTGCTAGTCAGGGAATACCAAATAACATCCGATCGATAGTCTTTAGGACGATCGATCGCCATACTAAGCCTTTCACGCACAAATACTCGGAGTGTGCAGTCCGTGAAGTGCCGATCGCGCTTCGCTGCACACGAGGAAATTCTATAACCAGCCTCACTGGTTCTTGGTCCTCCTCGCCTGGCACCGAGGAGGTCAGCCGTCCCTTACGGACGGCCCCGCTATGCGCTCTCGGAGAGAATAAATCGTCTTCGAGCTCGCGCATTATTACAAACGCTAGCCTCTCTAGCGCGTGAGCGACACGGCGTGGCACCCGTGCGCTTAGTTGCATTTGGCAATAAGTGCCAACAGGAAATACCGCCATATAAACCGATACAAAGTAAATTCAACGGGCCATCGCATTCTCTTTACAGAAGCGATCCCGAAACCGGCGCTACGCGTACACGACGACGCTCGCGGACTGTGCGAGTGCGAGCGAGAGAGCGAGAGAAAAAGGAGAGAGAACGCGCCCGCCGAACCGCGTGCGCGCAACACCTCGCATGACTCATCTTATCCTCGTCACTCCTACCAAGGCAGCTTTTCTCGCCGACCTTTCCAGATCCTCGTAAACGTCGCTCTACCTGATTAATATCAGTAAACTCACGGAATTAACACACTAACAATCTTTATTGTTCATACAACCCTAAATCAACTCACAATAATCCGAAATATCAAATGCCAATGATGACGGATTATAATAGGCGTCTCTGAGACCCTCAAAACCACTGAGGCATCTCCAAAAAACACCTTAAATCCTTCCCATCATTCCTGGCACAGAAATCGTACATCGCCCTTCAGGAGGCTACGGGAACCCCAATATTTCCGATGGCAATCTATTAGCCGTGTACCCTCGTTTTCCCGGATATCCGTGTGAACGAATCCCCGAAAACGAAAGGAAAGCTTTCGCTAATATCGCGAAACGTTTCATTGGCGCCCAACGTGGGGCCCGAAAGCCTTATGTAATTTCCTGAAAATGTACAAACGACCGAACATATCAACACGCGCTCTAGCTAATTATAACGATAGATAGTTAGGCGCTGCAATCACCACTGGCTCGGATAGCCAGCGTAAAGCTGAGAAAAATACCTATTTCAGGTCATTTATAATAAGATAACTCAAATACGACGAGAAACGAGCACTCGCACACGGTGCATGCTCGTTCTCTCTCAGGCAAGCCGAGAAAATATCTCGAGCCAAACTACAGACAAAATTCGTCTCAAATCTATCACATAGAAGCATAAGAGAAGCGAGTATTCACACACGGTGCTTGCTCGTTCTCTCTCTTGGGAGAGGAAATAATCTCCCGTGGTGAACTGCGAATATTTCGTCTGTCTCACTCTCGCCAAGCGAACAAGACAAAATGCGTAATTTCGAGTACGAATAGGCCTACGCTTTGGCAAGGCCACGCGGTTCCCGAGCGATGAGCGAGAGCGAAGAAAAAAATTTTTTTTGTCGCTCGCGCGTCGCAAGGAATTAACGAGCCTCGCGTACGACTCGAAATTTCGGACACCTGAAAAAAAACATATACAAGGCCTCGAGTCTCGCGACTCGAGTATCCCGCAAGGCCGCGAGAAAGACGGAAATATAAAAACCAGTATTTACCACGGGCGTACAAAATCTTCGCTTCAAATCGAAAAACAAATCGGACGTACTGCTCGGTGCTCGAGGAGTACCTCCCCTCTTCTCGCACCGAGGCTTAGCGCGACAGAATGAGCGAGGCCCGGAAGGGGAATCCTCCTCAGGAGGGGCGGGCGCTAAACCTCCCGCCCCGTGGCGCTACAGACTCGGCCCTCGCGACCGGCCTACCCGCCGAACCCGACGCCCTCGCAAGTAATGTGAGGAGCGAGCCGCGGGGAGGTGAGAGGGGGTGCGTCGCAGGGACGACGGTGCCGGGAAAGCAATGAGGGGTCTTCCCGCTTGGAACCCCAATACTTCTGACCCGCAAAATTCAGACGACAACGCTCGTTCACCACCGGAAGAATCTCAACTATAACATAACTCTCGACAGCAGGGAGGATGATAGGGCCCATCAATCCATACCCCTGCAATCCACCAATCTCGACACACACATCTCCGATCAAGGAGCGATCCTCAACATCGAGGATCGCTCCGTCACCGATCAAGAAATAGACCTAAAGGTCTCTGAAACAACCGGCCTCGTCACGATCGAGAAGGAAGCCCTCAGGAACTTTCTCGAAAACCACAAACAGGTCTTTAATAAAAGACCTGGTTTGCTCCTATCTTACCAACACGTGCTAAAGGTAAAACAGCACGAACCTTTCAAGGCGATGAGCTACCCCGTACCCCTCGCCTACCGCTCGGCGGTAGATGAGGAAATACGGGTACTCATCAATCAAAAAATAATTCAGCGCTCGAAAAGTCCCTACAGCAGCCCACTCCTGATATCCCGAAAAAAGGATGGCGGAGTCAGGCTATACCTGGACGCGAGGCGAATAAACCAAATATTAGAACCGGACCATGAACGCATGGAGACCGCGGAAGAATTATTCCAGGAATGCCGCAGCGTGTCATTCCTGTCCACCCTCGACATGCGTGCCAGTTTTTGGCAGGTCCCTCTACACCCGGAATCGAGGAAATACACCGCCTTCTCCCATCGTGGGAAAGTATACGAATTCCGCGTGACGCCCTTTGGTCTCTCCACCAGCACGGCTAGTCTGGTGAGAGGACTCGAAAAGGTCCTTCAGGGGCTTCACGACGTGACCAACTTCGTAGACGACATTCTATGCACCTCCGAGACTTTTGAGGAACACCTCACATGCCTCGAGGAGCTGTTCCAACGGTTCTTGGAACATGGCTTGACTCTCAGCCTAGAAAAATCTTACTTCTTTAAAAAGGAGACCAAGTTTTTGGGGCACATCCTGTCGCGAGACGAGATAAGACCTGATCCTGATAAGGTGGAGGCCATCCAGGCCTTTCCCTCACCTAAGAACATCAAACAACTCCGAGGGTTCCTTGGATTAATTAACTACTACAGCAAATTTACCAAGGAACACAGCGAAGCAACGGCCCCCCTTTTACACTTGCTACGAAAGGGGGAAAAGTGGGAATGGGGCATCAACGAGGAAAATGCATTAGCAAACATCAAAGCTAAATTTTGCACGAACGTGATCCTGGTGTATCCCCTAAAAAACCGTCCATTCTATCTACAAACGGACGCCAGTGACCTCGCGCTCGGGGCTGTCCTATCTCAAAAATCAGACATTGGAGAAACGATGGTCCTCCACTTCGCGAGCCGTACCCTGAAGGGAGCTGAAATCCGATATACCGTAACGGAACGAGAGCTGCTTGCTATCGTGTGGGCACTCACCAAATTCCGCACCTACTTACTGGGAGCACCGGTGATTGTCGTGACGGACCATGTAGCCCTAACCTTCCTCGCTATCCAAGACTATAACCCCACGATAGAGTACTGCGAGGGAAAGAAAAATCTCGTCGCGGACCTCCTGAGCCGTCCCGATAAGGAACGAGCAAAGGAGCACATACGTATAGCCACACTGGAAGAAGACCAGGTGGAAGCCCTGAATGCGGCCATCTCCCGTCTCAAGGAATTGCAAAAGGGCGACCCCGTATATGGGAAACTCATTGAGCAGGCCAAGCAAAACCCAGATGACCCCAAACATCTCCTTCGGGATGGTCTCCTCTTCAGAATAACGAAGGGGACTGAGAGGGTCTGGGTGCCCGCCGCGGGAGTACGGGAGCTTATCCTAAATTGCCGCACCACCTACGCCCACGCCGGTGCAAAGAAGTGCTACCTGATGCTCAAGGAAGACTTCTACTTCCCACGATTCCACCGGGTAATTCGTCAAACCCTTGCCAGCTGTGACAGCTGTCAAAGAAATAAAATTTACACAGTAGGAAGCTTTGCACACCAGCAAAACATCTTGCCGTCCAGACCCCGAGAGCTGGTGTCCTTGGACTACTATGGCCCTCTTCCCAAAGGACGATACGGTCTAAGCTACATCCTGGCAGTGATCGACGTCTTCTCTAAAATCACACGGTTATATGGGCTACGTAAGGCTACAACAGAAGCCACGTGGAAAGTCCTGGCGGATGACTACTTCGTGAAGTTCGGGAAACCCGAGGCCATACTCAGCGACCAAGGGACCCAATTCACTGCAAAGAAGTGGGAAGCATACCTGCGAGAAAATGGGATAAGGAAGATCTGGACCTCGATCCGTCACCCACAAGCCAATCCCGTCGAGAGGAGGAATCGAGAACTCTCTCGGTTCTTCCGGACCCTGATCAAAGGCAAGCATAACAAATGGGTCAAATGGCTACCCGTCGTTGAGGAATGCATTAACATGACCCATCACGAGACCACAGGCTTCACGCCCTGGGAGTTGCACTTCGGGAAAGAGGTGGATCGTCCCTGGCAGAAGATCCTGGGCAAGCGTCGAGAGACACCAAACACGCCCGAGAGCCTCATACTTGCCGCCTCGGAACGGATGCGAAAAGCACGAGGCAAGCGAGCGGAAAAGTTTAATCAACAACATAGGACCAGAGAATTTCGTGTAGGCGAAGAAGTACTCGCACGGGCACTCACCGTATCACGGCCATCGGTGTGCCTGATCGCCAAATTCCTGCCGGTCTATGAAGGACCCTATGTCATCTCACGAAAAGTCCACCAGTCGTCGTACATCCTTAAACACGTAGGCACCGACAGGGAGCGAGGATTATTCCACCAAAGCGATCTGCGCCCTTATCTGCGACCCACGGAAAACCCCCTCTACTAGAACATCGGGACGGGAAGAAGATATAAGAGCCAGCTCTCCCGAGCTAACTCCAGTCTTCGATAGATCATGGACAAGGCAACGCAAACGCGCAGCGATCGGGAGGGTAATGAGGTCTCCCCGCGACCCTACGTGCCCGCGGAAAAGGGTAAAAGGAACGCGCATCGTCCACTCACGGGGAAGATCCGACAGTCCCAAATGGAACCGTGGTTCTTCCAGCACCTGGAGGAGGATGAGGCGCGACAGCGAGAGGTGTTGGGGATAGCGGAAGGGATGCCCAGCCGGTTCGAGCCCGGAACAACGAAAATAAAAAGGAAATACGTGGTCCCCACACCTCCGGCGCCCCCGCCCACTCCAGAATGGAGAGCACCGGCTCGGGAGGGACCACGTGCGGTTCGCACCCCGGAAGGGATGCGGATCCTCTGGGGACGGCGACCTGCCACGGCAAGGCCCGAGAACAAGCGCCCTGCCGACGACCCCGCCATCGAGAAGGCGTGCACCCGCAAGAGTGCACGGGGTCGTCCTGCCACAGGAAAAAGGCATTAAGGTCGTCGCGCCCTAGGGAGGGCAACGTCGACCTTGGAGGGGCGATGTAACGGTTCGGCTGTACAGGTAAGCCACCGTCACACACAATACGATAGTATCTACTCGTTTACCGGATACTTGCGTATTCTGGCCAGCGTTCGGAGCGACCGGCCATGCCGCCGGCCGGGCAGGTCACTTGCGCCAAGAATTGGGGCAAGCCCGCGACACCTCGCAAGGGGCTCCCCCCATCGCGAGGAGCAAGACCACCGCGGACTCGCGGGAGTCCCCGCCTATAGTAGTACATCTCGCGCCTCCTGTGCTTCGACCACTCCTATCAGACTAAGAGTGCGACCTAAATTCATCGCGACGCCTCCTCACACCGAATGCGCGCCTAATATCCTAGAGAGGAACAATCGGGTATATTTTGTCCCTCGAAATGGCTATAGTGTGCGAACGTCCTCAAAATTACCAACGCTGTCACCCCACCATCGGAGTGTTCCTCGGCGGCGTGATTCCCTACCTAGTCCTCCGGATCCGCAAGAGAAATGGAATTTCTCCTGACGGGCCTGGGGCTATTTAAGGGCGTGCACGAGCCGGAGCGGCACTCTGTCGCAAATTACTCATCATTACGTGGAGTCACCGTCATCCGAAACCTCGGATCACAGGATGGAGGCCTTGCTGCCGTAGCCCTGGTCCCATCCTAGAACGACCTCAGCTTCGGGTTAGATACTCTATTTCCTTGGGAAGCCCCAGCATTGCGCTGGAAGTCCGACCTCGGAAATAGAGTCGTCGTGGTGATTGCTAGTCAGGGAATACCAAATAACATCCGATCGATAGTCTTTAGGACGATCGATCGCCATACTAAGCCTTTCACGCACAAATACTCGGAGTGTGCAGTCCGTGAAGTGCCGATCGCGCTTCGCTGCACACGAGGAAATTCTATAACCAGCCTCACTGGTTCTTGGTCCTCCTCGCCTGGCACCGAGGAGGTCAGCCGTCCCTTACGGACGGCCCCGCTATGCGCTCTCGGAGAGAATAAATCGTCTTCGAGCTCGCGCATTATTACAAACGCTAGCCTCTCTAGCGCGTGAGCGACACGGCGTGGCACCCGTGCGCTTAGTTGCATTTGGCAACACGTGCCAACAGGAAATACCCCCATATAAACCGATACAAAGTAAATTCAACGGGCCATCGCATTCTCTTTACAGAAGCGATCCCGAAACCGGCGCTACGCGTACACGACGACGCTCGCGGACTGTGCGAGTGCGAGCGAGAGAGCGAGAGAAAAAGGAGAGAGAACGCGCCCGCGGAACCGCGTGCGCGCAACACCTCGCATGACTCATCTTATCCTCGTCACTCCTACCAAGGCAGCTTTTCTCGCCGACCTTTCCAGATCCTCGTAAACGTCGCTCTACCTGATTAATATCAGTAAACTCACGGAATTAACACACTAACAATCTTCATTGTTCATACAACCCTAAATCAACTCACAATAATCCGAAATATCAAATGCCAATGATGACGGATTATAATAGGCGTCTCTGAGACCCTCAAAACCACTGAGGCATCTCCAAAAAACACCTTAAATCCTTCCCATCATTCCTGGCACAGAAATCGTACATCGCCCTTCAGGAGGCTACGGGAACCCCAATATTTCCGACGGCAATCTATTAGCCGTGTACCCTCGTTTTCCCGGATATCCGTGTGAACGAATCCCCGAAAACGAAAGGAAAGCTTTCGCTAATATCGCGAAACGTTTCAATATATATATATATATATATATATATATATATATATATATATATATATATATATATATATATATATAAATGTATAAACGTGGATGTCGCGGCGTCGTAGTTACGCGCCATATTCTTACAGCCGCGTGGCAAGATAAATTTTCGTCGTTGCACGCATAATTAATTATTAAAACGATCTTGCAACATTAAGAGATGACGCGTCGTGCGTTTTTAAATTTTATCGCGCTCATCGGTGTGTATTTCTTTTTCAAATTCGATAATTATATATTTTCGTAAATATTCCATATCGCGTAGAGAATGCCAATAATTTTCGTTTATTTCCGTGTGAGGGTCATTCTCATGGAAATAATGTAATATCACGTCGCGCGAAAAAACTTCACATCGTTTCGTGTGCGGTTTCATGAATCGCGTGCATAACTCATTTTTTGCATTTTTACAACAAATACCGGTAATAAAATGTGTGAAAATCTATTATCGTTGGCCAAATATTCGGCGGACCCGCGGCGTGTTCCATTTCGAGGTTATCATGGCTTGGCTTATCGAGCAAAAAATGATGCATCGTTTTTTTACAGTAATTAATAATATCCGTGTGACCGAAAAGACACGAATATTAAGGAAAGTATGGGAAAAAGCACTGACGATTTTTATTTAAAGAGGATTTGACGACGACGTTGAATTTCGTCAATACGGGCAATAAGGATTTGAAAAAGTTGATTGACAAAAGTACGCATTGTCAGCAGTGGAGGTAAGCAAAGTCGTCATACTAAAAAATATGTTTGTAGTAATTAGATATGAGTGGAATTTGATATACATGAGGAAAGATAATAATCTTGTATAATATACAGTGCAACTAAGGAATAAGAGGTTGTGCAACAGAATAGGAGGTGCTGCAACGTCATTGACTTGTGTGATATACCGGTTCGGAGCGACGCAGAGGTGATTCGGAAAAATAAATTATGGAACGATCAGCGGTGGTGAGTCTATCATGCCTTTTACTTCATGGAGAGACGTTGCGAGGAATGGTGAGCAGCAAAGACACATATGTTTTTATTTTACTGCGTTCAAATGAAATCTTCAATTATTACTGGCGTATCATTTTTTCTGAACAATATTATGGCTGAATAAATTAGGGCAAAGTGCCGTCATACCGGTAAACCGGGTAATTACACAAGTAATTGCCCCCAGTATGTAGAAGCGTCGTGTCTGATCAGAATGCAACCATAACTGTGCCTTTAATGAAAATGTTATTTTTAACGAATATTCGTATTGCAATCGTAACAAACGGTCGCGCATGTTTTCAGACATATATTTTATTTAATTGCACAACAGTGCAGTTTTGAATACTTATGTAATTTGCCGAAAATGGAAAAAATGCTTTGGCGATGTCCTTGATTTTTAAATATTTTTCTCATCTAAAATGAATACAGTCTTGGGATTCTCGCGATTTATCGACAAAGGGCCTATCCATTTGAAACCGGTATTAATCAACGATAATAATTACTTTTCAACGAAATACGTTTTTCAAACCGTCTAATTTTTTCATCGCAACTTTGTTCGTTGTTTGTTGTTTTTTTAAATATTATGACTGAATAAATTCGGACAAAGTGCCGTCGTACCGGTAAACAATATCAAAATCGAAAGAATTGCTCCCAGTCGTTTCTGGAAGTGTCGTGTCTATTCGAAATCAATTTTCAACTGTGCCTTGCAAAAATTTATTAATTTCTTTCATCAATATTTCACCGTGGGCAACAAGAGAATAAATAGCAAGTTATTAAAAAAATATTCCAGCGTGGTTAATATTATTCCTTTTCGACCAATATATAATCGTTGGTAGGTTAAAAAATGAATGAAGTTTTTTACCCGTTAAAAATGGTGTAACGCACGCCGATGACCTCATGGCGTCCGACCGACTGGTTGCCATGTTGAAAAACTGGGTGTTGTCGACGTGGCTTTGTCCTTGATAATATTTCACAAACGACTGTAATTTCAGCCAGGGTAACCTTTTGCACTAAAAATAATTAAAGCAAAAGTATCACAGTAATAACACACGTTAAATTGTAACGTTGAGTATCGTGTACAAAAGATCCTGATCCAGAACGGGCCAGTCGAGCTTACGTAACGAAGAACCATTATTGCTCTGAAAGCGTCGTACACACCGCTCCTTTTGGAGTATTAATACGAAATTGTCGAATATTTTAAAGAAATGCTCTCGTAATTGGGTCACAGAGGATTAGACACTATTCGTAATTTTCCTTTTGGCATGTGAATTTTTTTTAACTACACCGCGGACGCGAGGACGAAAAACTGTATAGACGCGAAGTCAAGTGCATAGCCCGGAACGTTTCATCCAACTGAACGACTAGCGTGCCGAGTATCCCCACTGCAGCGCGCTCCTTCAACAGTATACGCGGTTGTCGGCCGTGCTTCCTCCATTTCCCTAGGAACTAGTGGAGAAGGGGAAGATGTTATATCCGTATCTCATTTTCTAAGTTCTTTTGTCTTAATTATATATATTTTATACCAAACTATTTCCTTTTTTCACTCCGACGCGAACTCGATTGAACCCTACGTTGCGAAATGACACATTCTTTCCAGCATGCGAAACCTCCATTGCAAAACCAACATTCATTCTGGCAATTTCAACTTCGATTTCTTCACAATGCTGAGTCTTGCAACTTGCGATGCGAATGACTCTCAACGAGGACACGGAAGAAGCCTCGGTCGTTCAGTCCTATCCCCATTTCGGAAATTGTTGCTCAGCGATAATTAAAATCGCTGACTTACTTAAAAATCAAGAAGCAACCCACCATCGAGTTACAGCCAAATTAGTTAGTCTCTCGCGAATCTTAGGACTGAGCGGAGCTCGACAGAGGCCGAGGCACTCTGTCCTCGGAGTCTTTTTCCGTGCCCTTGCAAGTTAGTTCCGAGTACGCGTCTTCGATTCTTCGCGATCAAGCATCACTGCCCGAGGGTAAAGTGAGGCACTGAGGTGCAGCGTCTCATTACGCTTCGCAGGCCGATAAGAACTCATTAGTAGTGCGTAGAAACAATTATTCGTTCAACCAAACTCCAAACTACCAAAAATTCAACGTGTAATTTGCGTACGTGAGTGCCATACGATTGCACTGTCTTCGAGGAGACCCGAACGTCTAGCGTCAGCACGGTATCAAATTACAAGTTCATCAAACGTAAGTCCGATCTGCCCGTATTTTATGTAATCGTATTAAATTGTATCGAGTCATCAATCGAATTAATTTACGGAAGAAAACTACGATAATAACCAAATTGTATCAAAATTGTAATCGTCATTGTCAATTTCTTAGATTTATTATAGCAATACATATATGTATTTTACTACTCATATCCATCAGGAGGATACTCTTTACCTTTATTTTATCCTCCCAATTCCTTTATTTTAACCCACTGGATAGGTGCGCCTAGCGCTTTAATAGCTAACCCGACAAAAATCTTTCGAGATAGATTAGAAGACTGAATATTTTTAAGTCGTTCAGGAAAATTAATCTCAGCCCGCTCATTAACATTCCGGGCCTAACAAATTGGTGGCAGTGGTGGGATAGCTATCACTATCTACGGTTAATATTCTATGCTTATTTAATAAAATAAAAAAAAAAATAAAAAAAAGAGAAATCAAAATTAGACCAACTAAAAATTCCTGAACATTAACCATGCCTGAAATTAACAATGATACTACCACGCAAAATCAGACTATACTCGACAATTCTGCCTACTTAGATTACCTCACAGTTAAAGATGCTATAGACAAAATTCCGAAATATGACGGTCGAAATTGGAAATTTTCGGATTACGAAACTGAAATAAAAGCACTTCAACAGGGCTTACCTGAAGGAGCGGAAGCCAGACTTCTAAATGGAATTTTGGCCAAACTCCGAGGTAGAGCCCGCACACATGTTGAAGGAAAAGCTTTCACTTCCGCCAATCAAATTTTGAAAAGCCTTAAAGAAAAGTTTTCACCTGATCAGGATTACGATTATTATCGCAGTCGTCTTCTTGATGCACGAATGAGAAGCGATGAAGACGTGTCAGATTTCTGCTCACGCCTTCAACGCTATGTTCGGAAAGTCGTGAGCGAAGTCGAAGAAACCGATGGCAACGATGTTGCAAGATCGGCAAAAAGTAGACTTGAGGCTCGCGCTCTCGATGTTTACATTGACGGCTTGCTTGACAATATAAGAGCGTATGTGCACAGCCGTGACCCCGCGACCCTCCAATCCGCGTACGAACTCGCGTGCAAAGACGAAAAGAGGATCCGACGATCCAGAAAACGAATAAGTTCACGTAGAGATCACATAGATCCGCGGCGCAGTTACTACCGTCGGGACAGTTCCTCTGACGAGAATGGTAGATCGCTGTCCCGCGAGAGTGGAGATTTCTCACCGTATCGACGTGCGTACGCGACCTATATTGAAGAATTGATGTGCAAGGATTGCAGAAACTGTCCATGCCGATCCCGCGCACGTCACAATTATGACCCCAAGTCACGAGACAGAAGTAACAGTCCTCCTAGAGGGATATTGAAACGAGAGTACCGCTCGCGGAACCGAGATACTTACAATCGCGAACGCGTGCACAATAGAAGTCCATCGAATGACAGACGTACGCCGGAATCTCCCCGAAATTCCTCTAGCCGTAGAAACAACACTCCCCCGGCAAGGACCGTTGATTTAAAACGAGATCCGACTTTAAACGAGATTCCCAGTCGTCCGAACGACGCGTCGACGGCTGCTCAACAAAAATCGCGCCAAACTCCCGCTGTGAACTTCCAATCGTAACTGTTAACTTACAAAACAGCGCCAAACAACCAAAAGCTGTCGTGGAAGTCCCGGCGCCCGAATTAAAGAATAATAAGGCGAGATTTTTGGCAGATAGCGGTGCGGTTATCAATATGATTGAAGTTAACGCCCTCCACGGAACCGTTATGATCAATGAGGATGATCAAGTCGGAGTACTCGGAATTTGCGATAACGAAATGCTAACGGCAATCGGTACAGCGATAGTAAACGTATTCGATCAACCAGTCAAATTTTACGTTTTCAAAGCAACCCTCCCCTCGCCAGGCGTGGGCATATTAGGCGAGGAATATCTGGAGCAGGAACGCGCCGAAATATCATACCATCATCGTGCCTTAATAATTGCTAGTCGCCCTACAAAACCAATTAGGTTTGTGTCCGAATACAAAAATACAAATGTATGCAGTTTTTCGGTAAACACCGAACAGCGCGTGACCCCGATGTTACCCGACTCTGCTGACTCAGCGAATCTCAGCGAATTTGCTACTCGCGTTACTATCCGCGCTCGCACCCGACAGCCGATACAAGTAAAACTCAAGAACACAACATTGCAAGAGGGATATCTTCCGCGTTTAACAGCTGATGAAGGTGTTTTCATGGGCGAAGCCGCCGTGACCAACCTCAATGGTAGTTGTTACGTAATGGCAATCAACACGACCGATCAAAACGTGGAGGTCACTATTCCACCCCAATACTTAATTCCATTTGAATATCGAGGACCTCCCGAAGAAATTTCAGATTCGGACTCACCCGATGAAAATTCTATCCTTGGCAAAGATCGCGTTACTGGAATCCTGGATTTGCTCAAAGTGGACTATCTCAACGATGAAGAAGCGGAACACGTACGTTCACTTGTAGCCGCGTTCCCTGACCGTTTCCACTTACCAGGCGATAAATTGGGCCGATCAAGGCTAATGAAATGTACGATACCGACCACGGATGAGTTGCCAGTGAATACTCGTCAATATCGTTGCCCGGTAATTCACAAAGAAGAAATTAAGAAACAAATGGAGAAGCTCCTGAATGAAGGAAAAATTCAGCCCAGCGCTTCTCCATACAATTCTCCGTTGTGGATTGTTCCCAAAAAACCGGATGCCAACGGGAATCGAAAATGGCGCGTTGTCATCGATTATCGCGCATTGAATGAAAAAAACTTACCGGATGCTTATCCCCTACCAAATATCACTGATATTTTGGACCAACTGGGTGGCGCCAAATATTTCAGCATTTTCGATCTGGCCAGTGGGTTCCACCAAATTGAAATAGACCCGAAGGATCGGCCTAAAACGGCATTCTCTACTCCCGCAGGACACTACGAGTTTGCCGTGCTCCCTTTCGGATTGCGTAACGGTCCTCCTGTTTTCCAACGGCATATGAACGTGGCACTTACGGGACTCAACGGCATCGAGCTGTTCGTCTATCTCGATGACATCATCATCTATTCCCCATCTTTGGAAGAGCACGGCCGAAGAGTGCGGAATCTTTTCACGCGTCTTCGGCAGGTTAATCTAACCCTACAAACGGAGAAATGTCAGTTACTTCGAACGGACGTGACTTACTTGAGGCATATTATTTCCCGAGATGGAGTTCGACCTGACCCTTTGAAGGTAGAAGCGGTGAAAAATTATCCTGCTCCTACGAATACCAAAGAGGTACGACAATTCCATGGATTTGCCAATTATTATCGGCGCTTCATCAAGGACTTCGCTATCAAGGCCAGACCACTAAGCGACTTATTGCGGAAAGAAAGAAAATTCGTATGGACCGAGAAAGAACAGAAAAGTTTCGACGAAATTCGTGACGCTCTCTGTAGAAAGCCCGTCTTACAATACCCGGACTTTAACCAACCGTTCATTCTCGCCACCGATGCTTCCGATGCAGACCTTGGTGCAGTACTGAGCCAAATAATTGATGATAAAGAACGACCTATCGCATACGCACCACGAACCCTGAACGAAGCTGAAAATAATTATCACAGCAACGATAAGGAGTGTTTAGCAGCCACCTGGGCGATAGGATACTTCCGGCCCTATCTATACGGACGCCCCTTTACACTTGTTACCGACAACCAAGTTGTTGCCTGGTTACACAATATGACCGACCAATCCAACCGACGTGCACGTTGGAGGGTAAAGGTTGGGGAATATCACTTCATCGCAAAATATAAGCCAGGAAAACTCAATCAGAATGCCGACGCGCTGACGCGTAACCCTGTCGCCACCGTCACCGCTTTTCCGATACAAAAACCAGGCGTATCAGGCGTAAAATCGCGCACGAAAAGTGGTCCCCCACCGGCAACCTCTATCCTGCAGCTTTCCCGTGATCGTCCGCCTGCAAGCAAGGGTCTAACCAAACCTTTAGCCGGAGCAGAATCCAAACGAGAAATCGGCTCAATCGGCGCTAGAGTGAAACGTCGAGAAGAAATTCGACCGCTCGCAAAGCGCGTGACTTACAAAGAGCCAGATTCTGACCTCATGAGTGACGAATCTTCGACAGACCTCGTACCACCGATTCGCACTGCTCATCGCAGCATGCTACCCAGCGAAGAAGGAATCATCGATAATCAAGAAAAGCCCGTCGACCCCTTGAACGCTGAGAATTTTTGCGACGATGTTTTCTTGCCCGCGGCCGAGCCGACCATAGAGCCCCCGATACCAGAGGCAACCAACATCATTATCGAGGTCGCTCCCCCACCTTCCAGCGAAAGTGAGGCCGAAAACATCACGAACAGAACATTAACTCCAGAGAAACCGACACCGGAGGCCATCGTGACGAAACATGGCAAACCATCCTTAGGATTTTTCGAAGAGCTTCAAAAATCAATCTTACGCTTTGATAATTCCATACGGTTACGCCAGGTACCTGACGAAGAACCAATAGTCGAGGATTACCCATCATCTCCAGAAGACCTGGGTTCCTTAATAGAAAAAGGGTATCAATGCATCCATGACCTCAGCAACGCCCTCAAGGACCGAGAGTCCGATAGATCAGAGTCTGAGATCTCGAGACCACATCTGGAAACTTCACACGTTGTTCCTATCAATCGGAAATCAACCATCCCGACACCAATCCCATCCTGTAAACCTGTGGCCAAATCTAGCCCGTTTCCAGGGACATCGACGACGATCGGGATATTACCATCCAAGAACCAGCGAGATTGCATACCAAGGAAAATCACGATAGACCCGCAAGTTTTGACTTTGCCCCAATCAACGCAACCGCCTTCGACACTGTGCGAAACAGTAGCACAAGATACCGCACATGTAATCTGTACATCGGCTGCATACGTCGATGCTGACTCAAGCGATTCCGACATTGTGCAATCTGACACTGATCAACAATCCGTCAATTCGGACACCAATGGAAATTGTGTTATTAAACTGAGTCGAGAGGCGCTGACCTACGACAAAGACAATATAGCACACTTCCTCAACGCTGACGGCATGCCTTTGAATAATATTAGTCAATTGCTTTCGGATCTTGGAAAGATCGACGTACAGAACCTCCAAAAATGCAGTCTTTCCAAGGGACGCATAGTTGTAACAACAAAAGGAAAATTCAAAACTCTAAGTATTGTCAATAAGCAGCATCACTTCGACAAATCCAGTTTCCACGATATTGCCGAATGCCTACAAAATCTGCGCACGGCCGTAGTGCGTTACCGACTGCGATCTCTGCGAATGTCCAAGCGTGGAGACGACCTCGAGGATCTCCCTTATGACACCCTCAAGGAGATGTTAGAATGCACTTTCCACAGGGTGCCTGTTACAATCACTATTTGCAGTGGGTTTGTCCAAACCGATCCACCCCCTCAGCATCGGAATGAAATAATTCGGGAGGCGCACGAAAGCCTCATTAGAGGACACAAGGGCATAGTAAAAACATACCGACGTCTTCGGGAACGATATCAGTGGAAAGGAATGAAAGAAGAAACGGAAACCTTTATCCGACAATGCAAGACTTGCCAAAAACAAAAACTTGCCCGAGTAAAAACGCGAGAACCATAGCTAATCACCGATACACCCGCAGAAATCTTCGAAAAAATGGCTCTCGACACTGTCGGCCCTCTTAATATTACACCCAGGGGAAACCGACATATCCTCACCATCCAGGATAACTTTTCAAAATTCTGCGCAGCTGTGCCAGTACCAAACATCAAGGCAGAAACGTTGGCCTTAGCATTATCAAAACAGTGGATTGCCTTGTACGGCCCTCCGAAGACCATCCTCACTGATCGTGGTACCCCATTTACAAGCAACCTTTTCGAACAACTAGCCGAAATCTTCAAGGTAAAAAGGATAACGACCACGGCGTACCGTCCTCAGTCAAACGGGTCGCTTGAACGCAGTCATGCTGTTCTAGCGACTGTTCAGCGGAATACCTAAGAGCCTTCCACGATCGTTTTGACGACTGGGACGAACTCCTACCTTTCGCCATGCACGCATATAATACATCCGTGCATACGGGGACAAATTTCACCCCATATGAACTCATGTACGGGAGGAATTCGCGGCCGATTTCTGCGTTCCCGTCTGTAGAGAAAATCGACACATACACGGAATACATGACCGACTTTATCACGCGACTTGACGAAATTCGACATGTCGCGGCAAGAAATCTTTATTCAGCAAAACGGCATTCCAAACACAATTACGACCGCGAAGCGCACGCCGTTTCCTTCAATGTAGGCGACGATGTGTACGTAATCCAAGAACCTCGTAAAGGAAAGCTTAGCCCTCACTACCACGGGCCTTACGAAATTACTGACATCACAGAAAAAGGAAACATAGTGTACACTAATAGTCGTGGCAAGCCCGAAATGAAACATCCCAATAAGTTCAAGTTGGCCATCTAACAAGCGCTCGAGCGAGTATCTGTTTCAGGTTCACCTGAGGGCAAGATGGAGAAGTACCTTAGCGCTACGGTAATCTTGGTCGCGCTTAGTACTAGTATCGCTGACAGAGGCTACAGGTTGCAAGAAATCCGGGACCATCCAGGCATCTTCCATGAAAAGCTACCTGAGCTGAAGGTCACAACAACGCAATGGAGAATCGTCACGTACATCGATATCAGCGGCGTTCTGTCCTATGAACCGTGGCATCCTGCACAGGTCTTCCGACTTCTAGCAGACTGTCTTCACCATCTAAACCCTGCCAGCTGTGCAGGCCTCGTACCCAGAGATCGTCTCATCGGCCGGCACGAAACCTTTCGCGGCCTGCAAAAACAGATCATCCACCTCGTATCCCCTCAAGGGATCCCTGGATATACAAGGGCACTTACACCTCGTGGAGCCCCACTGGCATTTATCGGATCGATTTCTCACGCTCTTTTCGGAACCATCACTGAAGTTGAAGCTCAACTATACCAAGACCAAATAGCGCAGCTAGAAAAAAAAACAGAGACATGGCGCATATGGTCGAAAACACAACTCATATTATCCGGGGTGTAGTCAATGATCTGGGATCCCATCTACAAGTCGCCGAACGCGACATCGCCACGATCACCAACGTCACAACGTATCTGCAGGATGCTCTTCGCCGGGAACGGACAGAACTACGCCAACTCGAGTTTGCCGTTCATCTATTCAGCCTGTCTAGCGCTATGATGGATGCAATGGATGCCTGCATCGATAATCTCCAACGTTTAGCTGACGCGATACGGGAGGCACAGCGAGGTATTCTACATCCCAGTTTGCTGTCCACCGAGCAACTAAGAGAAGCTGCAAGTCGTGTAAAAAGCTCAACGGCTTTCGACTTCCCCATCACTATGACTGATTTGCATACGAACGATATTTCGGCCGTAAGCCATCTTACAACTAAATACCACCAAGGCCGGTTACTCGTGACCCTAACGATACCTTTGCTCGAAACAAAACCGTTCCAACTATTCCGGTTGTACCCATGCCTAAAATCACAAGATCATCGTGGGAAACCGCAAGGAACAGCTTATGTCCAGCCCAGTTTTCCTTATCTCGCTATATCCAACGACCAGGGTAAATTCTTCGCTTTCAACGAAGAGTACTTGAAAACCTGCTTTCAATTGCCTGGTACCTTCGCATGCCCTATCCGAATGGCCCTTCGAGACGTTGATGACGAAGAAACCTGCGAGGCCCGCTTGCTCGTCTCATCTACAGTCGAGACACTTAAGACCTGTGATATCCGGTTGGCAAAAAAACCTACAAACGCAATGGACCTACCTAGAACATACTAAGGGATGGTTGTATTCCCTAGAGAATCCGGAAACCGTACAAATCCGATGCCGTCAAGGAACCACTGTCTCCATCACCCTTCGAGGAACCGGCATACTCCAATTAGACCCTGGTTGCACTGGCTTCTCGGTACATGTCACCTTACCGCCGTCAGACTCAATCTCATCATCGATTGACAACGTTTGCCGACCGCCTACTGCACTCAATATCAGTGAGTTGTCACCGTTAGTAGCCGAGGCACATGAAAGCCTCGACCCCCTGATACTCAGCCCGAAGGCCTCATCGTTAAAGGAACAACTTCATCATGCTGACATCAGCCTCGATGCTGCGGAAAAACATCTCAAGGAGCTGTCCAAGAAACAGGAGAGCAGCAAGTGGTACCATAACCCCAAAGGTTGGACTTTTGGAAGCATAGGAATTTCAATGGCTACCTTTTTAGGATTAGGCGTCTATGCCCTGCGTAACAGCATCCCGACAATACTCATGGGATGCTACCGGAAGTGCTTCAAATCTCGTCGCACGGAGCCCCTCCAACCCCTGGGTAACAATCTGGAGCAGCGCATTCCACCAATGGTGGTGTACCAACCGACTTCCACGAACTCGCCGACAAGCCCGAAACCAGCGGTTACGCTAGTAACATAGAAGACCAACTCACCCCTGGTTGTGACTCGGGGACGAGCCACTTGAATCTCGCGAACTCCATCTCCGCGCTTCAATCTAACAAGGGGGGTGTTATATCCGTATCTCATTTTCTAAGTTCTTTTGTCTTAATTATATATATTTTATACCAAACTATTTCCTTTTTTCACTCCGACGCGAACTCGGTTGAACCCTACGTTGCGAAATGACACATTCTTTCCAGCATGCGAAACCTCCATTGCAAAACCAACATTCATTCTGGCAATTTCAACTTCGATTTCTTCACAATGCTGAGTCTTGCAACTTGCGATGCGAATGACTCTCAACGAGGACACGGAAGAAGCCTCGGTCGTTCAGTCCTATACCCATTTCGAAAATTGTTGCTCAGCGATAATTAAAATCGCTGACTTACTTAAAAATCAAGAAGCAACCCACCATCGAGTTACAGCCAAATTAGTTAGTCTCTCGCGAATCTTAGGACTGAGCGGAGCTCGACAGAGGCCAAGGCACTCTGTCCTCGGAGTCTTTTTCCGTGCCCTTGCAAGTTAGTTCCGAGTACGCGTCTTCGATTCTTCGCGATCAAGCATCACTGCCCGAGGGTAAAGTGAGGCACTAAGGTGCAGCGTCTCATTACGCTTCGCAGGCCGATAAGAACTCATTAGTAGTGCGTAGAAACAATTATTCGTTCAACCAAACGCCAACCTACCAAAAATTCAACGTGTAATTTACGTACGTGAGTACCATACGATTGCACTGTCTTCGAGGAGACCCGAACGTCTAGCGTCAGCACGGTATCAAATTACAAGTTCATCAAACGTAAGTCCGATCTGCCCGTATTTTATGTAATCGTATTAAATTGTATCGAGTCATCAATCGAATTAATTTACGGAAGAAAACTGCGATAATAACCAAATTGTATCAAAATTGTAATCGTCATTGTCAATTTTTCAGATTTATTATAGCAATACATATATGTATTTTACTACTCATATCCATCAGGAGGATACTCTTTACCTTTATTTTATCCTCCCAATTCCTTTATTTTAACCCACTGGATAGGTGCGCCTAGCGCTTTAATAGCTAACCCGACAAAAATCTTTCGAGATAGATTAGAAGACTGAATATTTTTAAGTCGTTCAGGAAAATTAATCTCAGCCCGCTCATTAACATTCCGGGCCTAACACGCGACACCGAGGACATAGCCTCCACTGAAATCCCAACGATTTTGGGAACATTGATTTCGCGTTCAAAAGATGCGCTTGCGCTATTGAACGCTCGCACCGTATGATTAGGAGGGTCGCGTGTTTATTCGAGAGCCTCCTTTATGCCATGGGAATGTTTGAAATTTGCGCTTATACGAATACCGGTATATACATTTATTCAAACGGATCAATATCGATTGGGACGTGCTGTATGTACGAACTCATGAAGTACTAAAAATCAATATTTCATTCCTACAGTCCGAGACTGGTTCTTTTTGGATCGTAAAAGGGGTGAAAAGTTGATTTGCAAAGGGAGCCAACGGTCGGTAATGAAATACGTCGGAAGGAATTATATAATGAAATGCTTTGATGACAAATAATTTAATCCCCATTATTATTTCAGATGTATGCAATAACGTGAACGAAAACGAATGCAGACGAGAGGCACAATAAAAGAATATCCATCGTCCATCGAAGCAGGCCGGAAAAATAAGTACGTTCTGAGCATATCGTCCCAGGTACAACAACGAAACGTCTACCGGTACGAAGGTCAGGTATAAATTAATATCGGAACGGGTATGAAAATGCTGCGGTGAAAAAAAACTACAAGGTGTATCCAGTCAGAGAAACAACGGTGAAAAAAGTGATGTTTACAATGTTATGACGGCAATTCTGAATGGATCCGACAATCTGTCTTTCATCATTTTCATATAATTGTTGATTTTCATTTTTTCTTGCAATTTCAATAGAGATTACATTTATCCTTTATACTTGCACGTAAGAAAGAACAAATGTAATATTACTTTTTCGCAACGTCATCCGGTACTTTATCGTTCCCATTTATTCAATAGTTGTAAGATTGGCTTGCGGGAGAAGATGAAGTTTTGGACACAACGTATGGATTAATATAATACAAGCTCATACGAAGGTATTTTTGTTGTGCCTCCAAATATATGAAATTTGGGAAAGGATTGGGGTTGTAAAATGCTTCTACGCCCGATTGAGGAATATTCGCCCATTGTGGCGGCAAGACAGTCAGGTTTGACTTTAAAATACAGGTCATTCGAGAAAGTATTAGAGGAATCCATTTACTGATGGCGATATTGATATGAAGTTATTTGGTCTTTACATTTAGCAATTGGAGGTTAGTGGGGTCGTTAAGGGAGAATATCAGTGTGACAGGCTGAAAAATGAGGTATTTTTTGGGATTTTTTTGTTGGAAAAACGGCTCGGTCAATCTATTTGAAATTTTGTGGACTAATTATTGAAGTAATGAAGCATACAAGGATTTTTTATTGATTTATTTTTAGTACATTTTATTAAGCAGAGGAGCGGTCGCAAAATGGCGTCTCAAAAAAAGACTCCCCGACGGTTGACAGCATAAGTGCCACAGCAAGCATGTGAAATCAAAAATGCAAAAAAATTATTAAATTATAATAGTATAGCTATCGCAGCATCGTAGGAAATTTGAAAATTTTAATTCGAAAAAAATGGCGGCCATTTAAAAAAAAATCAAATTTTTCACAAAAATTTTGCAGTAAATTGTTAATAAAAAAAGTAAACAATTTTTTTAAAACTTCACGATGCGACGATAGCGATAAGTTTTCTTATCTATCGAGATCGACCGAGTCTCACTCTGCAAAAGAATAGTACAATTTTATCATTACTGCAAAAAAAATATGTTTAGTATTTTTTTTCTCTGCCGGTATTTATCTTCGGCAGGTTTCTCCAAGGATCAAAGTTTCTAGCAATGACGATTGGAGGAGTCTCGCGCTACAGAAGAGCGGTAAAATTTTACTATCGCAAATTGTTTAGAGGTCACCGGTGTAAAATTTTCGAGAAATCGTTTCGTTGGAAGCACTTTTAAAAAATCCTTGGAACCTTCAAACATTTTACAATGCTCTTCGTTTAAACAATTGCGGTCGCCATTTCTTTCTTTGCCATGGCTTATTTTCGGCAGGTTGTCTGCGGCCGACCAAATTCGCGAGCGAACGAGATTGACCGAGTCTCACTCTGCGAAAGAGTGGTAAAATTTTATATTTACTGCAAAGAAAATACGTTTAGCATTTTTTCTCGACCAATTTTCTAGCTATGATGATCGAAAGAGTCTCGCTCTACAGAAGAGCGGTAAAATTTTACTATCGCGAATTGTTTAGAGGTCACCAGTGTAAAATTTTCGAAATATTGTTTTGTTGGAAACACTTTTAAGAAATCCTTTGAACCTTAAAAAATATGATGCACATTCGTTTGTAGCTGAAAAAAACAATTATAAAGTGGTTTTCGAGCTATTTTTAAGGAAGTCTCCGGCGCTGAAAATCGTCTTCGGCAATATCATGCCGGTAGGCGCAGTTCTCAACTCGTAAGCCTATTGTAGGGACAAAGTCACCGACAAAAAAGTTTTATTTTCGACCAATAGGTGGCATTAGATTACGGGAAAAAAACTTCTGTTAGCGTCTATGAAACCGTTGACTTCAAATACGTTTTTCTCAAAACCATGTTTCTGTTATCGAGACGTAGCAGAAACTCGAACAATGTTCGTCCAATCGACTTGAAATTTTAACTGGAGCTTCTTAGATTGCTTTAGAAGTCAAGAACGAGCGCTATTTTCGATTGACTGAAAATTGTAAAAAATATATCACTTTTTATACCCTACCCCTAAAATTAAAGAAACAGAAAATTTCTTCACTTCTTAAAGTGTTTTTTGAAAGGCTGTATCAATGTTAAAAATAGTCATATCAAGATGAAAAAAATCAAATTTCTAGTTTGAGATCTTTTAGCAAAATAATTGTGTGAGCTACGGTTATCGAGCAATCATAAGAGATAGCGAGAAAATTATTTTTCCAATTTTTTTTTCAAGGAATTTTTTTCAGTTAAGGGGGGGCCCCTTAACTGAAAAAAATATCCATTCATGTTGTGAATAACATATCCAAATTTCAGTTGATTCGGTTGAATATTTTTTTTTTATAACATCATGCCGAAAAAACTAGTTTTGAGATAAATGAGTTTTAAGTTTTAGGTACATATATCTCTCTACCTGCTAAATCAGCTGTAGAAGCAAGAATATTGTGAATATCCTTACGAACATTTCACAGTATATTCTCGATATACTATACTTTCGAAATATTTAAAAAAAAATCGATTTTTTGAAAATTTTAGACCACCGGGAACCCTTAAATAAATGCATAAGTCCGTTAGCTTGTTTATTCAGGTTCAATTTGGTTTTTTGTGGTCTCTCTACGTCAACTTTTTGCTGAGATATCCGACTCATAATGAAAAAAGATCTTTTTGTCTTGAATCAATGATATCTCAGCAACCAATGATCGCACAGGAAATTAATGGCCAGCTTTGAAAACTTGGATAAATTTCGTACAAGACCCTTTCGTCGATTTTTGAAAAAAAAAAATTTCACCATTAATATTAATTTGAAAAAATATGACAAAAAATGAAATTTTATGGCTTTTCAGTCAATCTACTACTCTATTACAAATATTGGTGGAAAGACATTTTTTTCAGCTTAATGTTTGTTTCAGCTTAATGTACCTCCACGTTTTTTTTCAGCTTAATGTACTCCCACGTTTTTTTCAGCTTAATGAACCCCCAATAGCCGTGTAAAGTTTTCAAATGGATCCATCGACTCGTTTTTCCGGACCAATCGATCAGTTTTACAAAAGAATTAAAGGACCAAGTGTATAATTCCTAAACATCGTGTAATCATGATCAAAATGAAAAGACCCATTTTCTTCGACTATTTTTAGAACTTTGCAGTAGTTGCTTGTTAAATTAAAGAAAAAAACTGAGAAATTTCAAAAAATTCTAATCTTTTTGAATTTGTAAAACTTTTCAGGAAACAATGGTGACTCATTGTTGCCACGCTTCGGTTTTTGCGGAACATAATTTCACTCATCTTTAATTGCATTGATTAAAAGTTGATACCCCCAAGCTGTATTCATTAGTCGATCTGAGAACTTGTATGGACTAACTCTCGATATTTTCTGCAAAGGTTATTAGAGATACAAAAAACACTTTTTTTCAAAAATGAGCTTTTGTTTGGAAGAAAGAAACCAATTAACAGTTTTTTCCAAAACTAATCTTTCTTGGTCAATTTTTCCTACGTTTTGGTGAAAAAATTAATCTAATGTTTTTGTGAACTCATTTTTTTCTTTAATTTTTGATCATGCCTAGTTTTGAAAAAAAAACTGTTTTCCATAACCCTATAGTACAGTCGTGCTGTCGCTGAAGAACCCCGTAATCGAAAAAAAATAGAAGAAGGCTAGTTTTTTGACAGGTGATTTTGTAGGTGCCGCGGGTGCTAAATCCAAGTTTGCGTAAAAATCGGGATGTAGGGATTTTTTGGGGGATGAAAGGGGATGGGGGTGGATTAATGCCAAACTGCAACCCCTCGAGGTCGGCGCCGTGAGACAAAACGTGCAGAAAATCCAGGCTTTAGTTTTGTCCACAGCGCCGAAGTCGTGGAAGTTCATTTTGGGCGTGAAAAGTGAGGTGCAATTTTGAAAAATCAGTTTTAATTCAATAACTCTTTAGAAAAAATTCGTACACTTTTTGTTCAAATGGGAACGTTGTAGCCCTTGACCAGACGTGTCGATCAAGTATTTGATCATCACTCTCCGATAATATCTTCAACCCCCAAAAAATGGTTAAAATACAAAAAAAAATTGTTTATTGAATAACTCAAAAACAATCGATTTTTCGGATATGGTTAAAATGTACGAAATATAGAGAATAATTTTCCCTATATTTTCGTTTCTAAGGACCACCCTTGACTTTAGATTTTCCAACCCCTCTCGGGGGTTGAAAATTCAAAATGAAATTCTGGGAAAACCATTGACCGCATGAATTCGGCGCCGTGTAGTTGTAGCTTGAACCCTCAGCTACATTTTTGTCCACAGCGCCAAACTCTTGTCTCTTCATTTTCGGTCAATACACGGACAAAATTAAATGTTAAAAATTACCGTGCAGTAACGGTGACCAGATTACAACCCTGGAACTTCGCTTATTATTGCTGAGTAAAACACAGGTTTTCACGAAAATAAAATAATATTTCTTCTTCAGATAGAAAATTTTACCAGATTTTCTAGTAAATTTTGATGTGTAACAAAATACGCAAAACATAAATTTAAAAAATAAAATATCAGCGAAATTTTACCGTGCATTTTATTATTTTATGCCTTTCAAAAATGTCTATAAAAAAGTATCGTCTTTATAACAGTTATTTGAAGATTTATTATTAAATTTAATGAGTGTTATAGGAGAATGTAGTGTTATACGAAAATATAGAGAAAATCATTCTCTACATTTCGTACATTTAATACATCCCCGATAAATCGTTTTTTTTAGTTATTCAATAAACATTTTTTTTAATACTTCAACAATTCTTTTGGGTGTGAAGATATTTTCGGAGCGGGTTGATCAAACACCCGATCGACGCGTCTTTTCAAAGGCTACAACGTTTTCATTTGAACAAAAATTGTATGAATTTTTCCTAAAGAGTTATCTAATGAAAACTGATTTTTCAAAATTTCACCCCATTTTTCATCCTCAAAATGAACTTCCACGACTTCGGCGCTGTGGACAAAAATAAAGCCCGGATTTTTCTGAACATTTTGTCTCCCGTGGGGGTTGCAGTTTGGCATCAATCCACTCCCATCCCCTTTCATCCCCAAAAAAACCCTACACCCCGATTTTTAGGCAAACTTGGATGTAGCACCCACGGCACCCACAAAATTACCTGTCGAAAAACCAGCCTTCTTCTAATTTTTTCCGATTCCAATATACAGCACGACTGTACTACTAATAAGCTTTGTTGGAAATATTGAGTTAATTGCCAAAATGTTCTCAGATCGACCATTAAATACAGCTTGGGAGTATCGACAATAATTGATGCAATTAAAGATGAGTGTAATTATAGTCCGCAAAGGCCGAATCGAGTAAAAAATGAGTCAGTATTGTTTCTTGGAATATTTTACAAATTAAAACAAAAATGTCAATCTGTCGAATTTTTTCTTATATTTAACAAGCAACTAGTGCCAAGTTGTGAAAAAAACTCGAAGACAATTAGTCTTTTTATTTTGATGACGATTACACGATGTTTAGGAATAATACACTTGTTTCTTTAATTGTTTTGTAAAACTTCGATCAACTTTTGATGGGAAACGGTTCGATGGATCAATTTGAAAACTAACAGGGTTATTGGGAGTACATCGAGCTGAAAAAAAAACGCGGCAACATTAGTCATCGCATCAATATTTATAACGTAGTGGTAGATTTACTGAAAATCTAGAAAAAAGTCATTTTTTGTCCTTTACCAAATAAAGGTTAAGGGTGAAGAAAAAATCATAAAAATGAACGTGGGGCTGGCAGGAAATGTATTCAACTTTTCAAAGCTGCCCTTTAAGACGGAATGACACCTCACCGCGGTCGGTATGGTAGAACAATTATAGATACCCAAAAATCTCTGAAACGGCTCTTCACATCCCGTCGAAACTTTGCCAAACGACGTCAAATAGATAGACGAACAGCTGATTGCCCCTCAAATTTTCTGAATTTGAGGAAAAAAACGTAGATTGGCTTATGACGGAATGACACCTCATCGCGGTCGGTATGGTAGAACAAGTATAGATCTTATCATAAGCCAATCCATAAGCCAAGCCACTTATCATAAGCCAATCTAGGTTTTTTCTATTAAATTCAGAAAATTCGAGGGGTAGACAGCTGTTCGTCTATCTATTTGACGTCGTTTGGCAAAGTTTCGACGGGATCTGAAGAGCCGTTTCAGAGATTTTTGGGTATTACATACTTTAATATATACCGTAATAAAGAGTAAAAGTTCTTTCAACTATGTATTTTATTCCTTTCTTTTGAAAAAATTTCAAAGGTAACGGCCGAAAATGGGCAGTGTCAGTGGTGTCCTTCCTTTACACACTGATTCACTTTGATCCGGACGAATTTGAAATAGAATGCTCGCGTCCCCAAAAATTGAATGTTTTCAATAGTTGGACAGTGTCTTGTTCTCCTCGAAGAGCTTCATCGGCAATATTTTGTCCATCGTCCTCCAGTATCGGGCAACGGAGAAGAAAGTCTGTGTTGCGCTGGTTACGACGTTGCCCGAGCCGTTGAAAATATATTCTCCTATGGTCTTTCGCAAGGCAATCTTCTGTTGCACTCTTTGCCTGGCCTACATCACTGCCGGCGGTGTGGATCAGAAAAATCGTGCCACGCGTGATACATGCAAGCTTGAATAGTAGTATGTAAATGACGGCGTAATCCATAGTGATAGTTGCCGCATCCAAGTACACCACAATGAGCTCTGACCAGGCTCTGTGATCGGGCAGAGTGGCCTAGGTATCACCAGCGCACTCGGAGCCCGTGATGAACGGAGTTTTCCGTGGAGAATCGACGACACCCTGTCGTGTCATAGCAGCCTGAAAGTTGAGGCCACATGCTTTGACCCGGATAAACACTTCACCCTCTGCGAGTTGAGGCCCAGGTTTTCTCAGCACCTTTACCTGCATGCACACAACAAATTTCATCCCAATTGGTTGTTCCGTTTGGGAGAATTCCCATTTCAAAATTTCGAAACGGACGGAAGCGAGTGGCACATCGCCTTAAGGGAAGGGTAGGGGTTTCAGCGTGAGAAAAACTTTTTTGCGAATTTTTTTAAATCTATATGGATAGAGTACATTTATTGAAACCTTTTGTACATTGTCAAGTGTCATTTCAAGAACATTCCGTGAAATTTGTACGCGAAAATATCCACAAAGACGCCGGTGACGCGTTTTTCTCGAAACCACTTTTTCAAAGTCCGTGTTCACTGCCATTTGAAAACTACATGACCGATTTATTTCAAACTTGGTACACACTTTCTACATATAAAATACCTCCCCCCAACGGTTACTTTGAGATTTTTTTTTACATTGAGGGGGTTTGCCACCCCCAAAATGGCGGAATGTTTCGTGAAAAATAGCACTTTTCACTTTACATGGCCACCAAAAATTTAGGAATGTAAAAAAAAATCTCAAAGTAACCGTTGGGGGGAGGTATTTTATATGTAGAAAGTGTGTACCAAGTTTGAAATAAATCGGTCATGTAGTTTTCAAATGGCAGTGAACACGGACTTTGAAAAAGTGGTTTCGAGAAAAACGCGTCACCGGCGTCTTTGTGGATATTTTCGCGTACAAATTTCACGGAATGTTCTTGAAACGACACGTAATAATGTACAAAAGGTTTCAATAAATTTACTCTATCCAAATAGATGAAAAAAATTCGCGAAAAAGTGTTTTTTTTTCACGCTGAAACCCGTACCCTCTCCTTAATGGAAAATGTGGACTGAACATTTGTGAATACAATATAAAGTGTTAATTTTGTTTTATAAACAAGAGCAACGTTAGGTAGATTTGTGGTAAAATGGTGTAAAATTCTGTGGTGAATTTCTTGCGAATCGTTTGAACTATATAATGGGTTCGTTCGTTATTATGTTGAAATTTTTTTTCCATTTTATGCAACATGTGCATAAAATTATTATCTCTCAATTGCTACTTGTTATTTCGATCATTCTTATTATAAAAGCAGTGAGGGAGACGTAAAAATGAACGAACGGTTATCGTGAAACGTTTCATGTATAAAAAGAGCGCGCGCTCGATAGACAGAGGCAGAGATTTACAATAGCGTCCAACGATGCACTCGGATAGTGGTAGTTATCGCGTCATTGTTATTTACTTCTTGACTGAACCAGCATACCAAACAGAGTCGCCTCACTCAATTACACGATAAAAAATGAAAATCCTATTGTTTTCACAGTGTTGAAAAAGTTCTCCCTGAAACATCAAACTTTCTTGAAACTCCCTCCGACCTCAGAGTCATCGTAAATACACATCCCTTTCAGACTTTTTGCTATTCTTCACCCCTCAGCTCCATCACTTACAATTACACGAATTCGTCCAGCAATATATCATAATTGGTCGGGTCATCGTCGAAATTTTGTGGTAGACAAAAATTTTCTATTCGTCGTTGTCGTCGTCAGAGGGACTTGATGAAATTTTTTTTTTTTTTCATCGAGTAATGGACGGAAGGGCGAATAATGGAATATTCTGCATATATCGAATACTAACTTGATGAAAAAAAAAAAATTTTCATCAAGTTAGTATTCGATATATGCAGAATATTCCATTATTCGCCCATCGTGGTGGTAGATACTTGGGTTGAATTTCCAAATTTTGTAAACATGAACATTATTACGAAAACCGAACGGTCTTGTCCCGATTGGGAAATATTCTCCCATGGTGGTGAGTGATATTTCGGTTGGATTTCGCAAATTTTGTAAACATGGAAATTATTACGAAAATCGAATGCTCTCGTCCCGATTGGGAAATATTCTCCTATGGTGGTAAGAGCTACTTCGGTTGGATTTCGAAATTTCTCAAGTTTCTAAATTGTTACGAAAATCGAATGCTCTGGTCCCGATTGGGAAATATTCTCCCATGGTGGTGGTGATATTTCGATTGGATTTTCCAAATTTTGTAAACATGGAAATTATTACGAAAATCGGATGCTCTTGTCCCGATTGGGCAATATTCTCCTATGGTGGTGAGAGATACTTCGGTTGGATTTCTAAATTTCTCAAATTTCTAAATTGTTACGAAAGTCGAATGCTCTGGTCCCGATTGGGAAATATTCTCCCATGGTGGTGGTGAAACTTCGATTGGATTTTCCAAATTTTGTAAACATGGAAATTATTACGAAAATCGAATGCTCTTGTCCCGATTGGGTAATATTCTCCTACGGTGGTGAGAGATACTTCGGTTGGATTTCGAAATTTCTTAAATTTCTAAATTGTTACGAAAATCGAATGCTCTGGTCCCGATTGGGAAATATTCTCCCATGGTGGTGAGTGGTACTTCGATTGGATTTTCCAAATTTTGTAAACATGGAAATTATTACGAAAATCGAATGCTCTTGTCCCGATTGGGTAATATTCTCCTATGGTGGTGAGAGATACTTCGGTTGGATTTCGAAATTTCTTAAATTTCTAAATTGTTACGAAAATCGAATGCTCTGGCCCCGATTGGGAAATATTCTCCCATGGTGGTGAGTGGTACTTTGATTGGATTTTCCAAATTTTGTAAACATGGAAATTATTACGAAAATCGGATGCTCTTGTCCCGATTGGGCAATATTCTCCTATGGTGGTAAGAGATACTTCGCTTGGATTTTCTAAATTTCTCAAATTTCTAAATTATTACGAAAATCGAATGCTCTGGTCCCGATTGAGAAATATTCTCCCATGGTGGTGGAGATACTTCGATTAGATTTTCCAAATTTTGTAAACATGGAAATTATTACGAAAATCGGATGCTCTTGTCCCGATTGGGCAATATTCTCCTATGGTGGTAAGAGATACTTCGGTTGGATTTTCTACATTTCTCAAATTTCTAAATTATTCCGAAAATCGAATGCTCTGGTCCCGATTGGGAAATATTCTCCCATGGTGGTGGAGATACTTCGATTAGATTTTCCAAATTTTGTAAACATGGAAATTATTACGAAAATCGAATGCTCTGGTCCCGATTTGGAAATATTCTCCCATAGTGGTGAGTGGTACTTCGGTTGGATTTTCCAAATTTCTTAAACATAGAATGTATTACGAAAATCGAATGCTCTTGTCCCGATTGAGCAATACTCTCCTATGGTGGTGAGAGATACGTCGGTTGGATTTCGAATTTTCTTAAATTTCGAAATTATTACGAAAATCGAATGCTCTTATTCTGATTGGGAAATATTATCACATAGTGGTCAGAGTTACTTGGGTTGCATTTCGAAATTTTTTTAATTGACCAGTATGGATAGACGACTCGGAATTTGAAGCCGAAAATACGAAGACTTGAATGCAAGGGACGGCACCTCCAAGAGGGAATATTCGCCCTGATTTTTTTCTTCGTTTTTGACGATCCCGGTATCGATTCTTTTCAACACCCGTTTTTATGTGTCAGACAGGAAGTATAGATGACTTATCTTTTTCTCACATGATGTGATTTTTCCCTCGTTCGCTCCTTTTATTCCGTAATCCTGTGTCGACGTTTACCGGTAAAATGGTTGGTTTCAAATTCTCTTCGTTGGAGTGACCAATTCTAAAATAAGGGTGACCTCACTCGAAGTATACTTCCTTCATCGAGAACGATACTACTCGGCCGGCGAATCCGGGGCGAAAAAGGCTGATCCTCCTTATCTAGCTTGTTAGGTAGATTGAAAGTGGGGAAAGACAAATCGATTTGACGTATCGATCGATTTGACACGGCTCTGATTAGGGCGCGAATATTCGAAATTCATTTAGGTATCGTACATGGCTTGTCGTTGATGTCGGGAATGTGGAACTAAGCATGGATAAAACAACTTTCAACCAGTTATTGCATAGAGTACGCGCATGCTGCATTAGTTTAAAATTAAACTATCAATTCAATTGACAATATTTTTGTGTTTGGTTTGTTGTAATTTGCAATACATAAAAAATGAAAATATATGACGAATATGTTATGCGATGCAATATTCTCACATAGGTGACTGATATAAAAGCAAAATGAGAGCATAGCGCATTATTCTGTTAAAAAGTTTTCGCAACATTCATTGACGCGTACCTGTTTTCTCAACCGCTGTGTATTCAACTTTTTGACGTCAACGTCGATTGTTGTCTTGCTGTTTACTTTTTACTCTTGCTTGGGGCCGCTGGTTTGAAAAGTTTCCGGACAGTTAACGTAAACTTCTTTGCACAAGAATCGCTTTCCACGTCCCAAGGCGTCATGTCAAATAGATACCATTTCTGCTTTTCTTAATTGATTGATCAATGGAAATGTAAAGTTAATTGCTCGAAAGAATGCTTATCACCTTTTCTTTAAGAAGTCGTGGAGAATTTCTAACTATCTTTTATGCTTTATAATCCTCGTTCTACCCGAAAGAAAACCTCTTCCCCAAAGATGTTCATGGTTCGTTTTCATTGTCATCAAATTCAAGAGAGCTAACATTATAAGAGGCCTGTTTTGGTACTGATCTTATCATTGTCATATTTGTTGTAGATTTTTTTCTTTGCGGTGTCCGAGTGGATTCATCTTGTAGCTCGGTCGAATCGGGACTTACTATTCGAGCAAAATTTTTCGATCGATGGTCATTGGTCGTTTGGATTGAAACTTTTTTATCCATTTTAATCCATTTAATCCATTTTATTCTGGTTGATTCGACTGAAATATTTTTGTCAACAATTTTTGGGCCCCCAAATAGCTGGTCACTTCGACTCGATTTCTCTGGTCGATATTTTTCCCCCATTATATAGAAAATCAATTGATAAAAATAATAAACTAAATAAAGTCAATCGCAATAAATGTAATTAACAATAAGATATGCATAAAAATTTTGTTTTCAATAACGTACACTCGTGGACAAAGATCGATTTAAACCGAGGAGAAAAAACAAAATGATTCACATAAATCATTGCCTGGATGGATTGTTCGTTCGCACCAGATTATTCGTTTGCTTGGGGATAAGAAACAGCTTGTATTAATATATAACGAATGCCACCATTTTTATGGTAATATTTGACGGAACAACGATTTTTATTCCCATAAACTTATTAATAAATTTTTATCCCTTCACCTGCGATGACATATTGTAAGAAAAGAAAGCAAAATATGTAAAATTAACCTAATTTCCGGAGAAATGTAATATTTCATGACTTTAGTCACAGATGTACCGGTACGATAATGAACGTCGCAGGGGATGAAACAGCACTGTCCGAGCGAAAAATGAAGAGAAAAGAGATAGAGAACATTGATGCCAGGAGCAAGAAAGTGAAAAAAAAACGCGTGCAACGTATAAAACAACGTTCAAGAAAAAAGAGACCGCCTATAAGCATTTTCGCTCTTTTGAACGACATTTCCGTGAAAAAAATGGAAGATATCCACAAATGCATGAGGGGCCCAATTTCACCTATGAACCGGTAAGAATCAGTAATTGTCATTGAAAATGTTTCATCGGTTGTATAGAAATGCCAAAGATATGAAAATATGATATATTATTCTATTGTACAGACTCCAAAACGTCCCGGTACGAGAAAGCCACGTACAAAGAGAAAGGAAATGGCACGAGATGCTGCCTCCACTTCCCAATCGACCAAGGAAGAACGCCCCGACGATGAATCAACCAGCGGTAACAAGGAAAACGAACCCTACGACGAAAATTGTCCGGATGCAAATGAATCCAATGATGACGGAGAAAATACCGGTAATAGCGATAGTACGCGCGGGGAGATCAATAACGGCGAGGAAGAAGAAATGAGCTTGGATTGCAATGATCAAGGTAGTACGAACAATTATGTTGACGACTTATTTATCCGTTGCAATGGTGGCAGTACGAGCGGTAACGTTGACATTTTTCCCCCATTAATAACCGAGTAGACGTTGGCGGTAATCCCACAAATGAAACAACCAATGAAGGAGAGAGTACGCGTCACAACGAGGAAGAACTGCTCGAAAGCGAAGTTGACGATGACGACGACGATCGTGTTAGCGATGACATCGTCAACGACAACAATGACGACGCCGACGATGGCGATAACAGCGTAGTTAACGAAAACGATAACGACGCAGAACATGACGACGACGATAGTAATAATGATGACGTCGACGACGACGACGAAGATGACGACGACAACGTCGACGACGACGACGACGGGGATGACAGGGATGACGATGGTGAAGATGAGGACGTGGAATATAACCGTGGCGCGTATAAAATTGATGGGGGCAATATAGTAACAATGAGACCGAATGTGAGGGAAGACGAACTTATTATAAAAGTTCTAGCGATAGGTCAGCGTTTCAATTTGCCTGGCGTCGTAATATTAGCTATATTGGCATTATTGAAGAGCATTATCAATGAATGTACGATACCGACTACGCAAAAAGCGCTACGAAAACGTTTGGGGGGAAAGGAAGAAAGTTTAAAAACGCAACATGTTTATTGCCGTTCTTGCAGTAGAGTCATCAAGTCGGGTGCATCACCGATTAAAGATTGCAATTGCAGTGCTTATGACCCCGAAAAACCTTTCAAAAATACTTCATTCTTTCTACAGCTTAACATAACGGCACAATTGAAACGATTATTTGCTATACCACATTTTTGTAAACTTCTCAATTACCGTTGGGATAGGAAGAAGGTTAATCCTACGGCGGTAGAGGACCTGTACGACGGTATTGCATATAAAAAAATGCAAACTGATAGTAACTTCTTGAATTCAAAGTTCAATTACTCCTTCACCATGAATACAGATGGCTGCCAAGTTAGCGAATCATCCAAGGGTAGTGCCTGGCCTGTTTTATTAACGATTAACGAACTTCCTCCTCATATGCGCAAACGGAACATGATATTGGCGGGAATTTATGTAGGGACGAATAATCCAAATTTCATCTCATACTTGAAGCCGATAATTGATGAATTAAGAACATTGTACTCTACCGGTATTGAATGGAAGCCCGACGGCCTTGAAATGGTTACGAGTAAAGGGGGTAGCCGGTTAAGGGGGGTCTGACGGCCCCCACCGAGTTTGATCAAATCGACCCAAAAACCTGAAAGAGGGCTGAAAAACAAAATTTTAGAGATATTTTTTAACCCCCTAAACCCTTATGAAAACACCATAATCGCAAAAAATGCGTTTTTTTGATGTTTAATTTTTTTTTGAGCTTTCAAATGCATTTTAAAGCGGTTTTAACACAACCAAAATTTTGTTTCAGATGTGTAGACATGCCCTGAATTTTTCCAGATTTTTTCGTAAAGTTAAATCATGTGCAACATAATTTTAATGGCAAAAAAACCGTAAAAAATCGTCATTTTTTGTATTTAATGCTATGGTTTTTATTGACGTATTAATGGTAAAAAATCGTGCACCATAGCATAGAAAGCTACTATCTTCCTCTACAAAATGACGCTAATTGGGCTCAATTCGGTCGTCTCTAGCGTCCGAAAATCAAACTTGAATAAATTCCGTTTTTATAATTTGAGCATTTTCAGTTACGAAAATGACACAAAATCATATTTTTCAATTATTTTTTTTAATAAAAGTACATTTTGGGGTTTCTGAGGTCGCCGATTACAAATTTGATGTCAAAAATTAGTTTTGTCACATGACAGCTGTCAAAACGAAGAAAAAATATTTTAATTTTTGAAATTTTTTAAAAAAGCTATGGGAACGATATTAATAAGGATTTTTAGGTCGCTGATTATAAATTCATTCTTATACACGAATTTTTAATCGTAACAGCTGTCAATAGTTATATTAACAAACAAAAAATTACGTATTATTCAGAAAAAAAATTTGGAATTCCCCGACTAAACTGTCACCTGGCGGAGAAAATCCCAACTTGTACCTTATTAAGCCACGTACCCGAGTGCCTAAGGCCACCGTACCCACGTGGGCCTTAGGCTCGTATGCCCCTCCGCACGGTACTGCGCATGCCCACTACGCACTGACGCATCGAGAACCCCGCTCCACGCGGTCTCTCTTTCTCTCTGTGTTCAGCCGCCGTCCAGTACACACGTCATGCGACGCGCTCTGCTCCGTTAAACAAATCTATTTGTTTTGTTAACAGCGTTTTTTTAATTTATCGTTTAACCTGCCTATCTCAACACGAAGTGATTGAAGCAGTATTCTAAGGTGAGTTTGAATATCAATTTAAATATCAATCAACATAAAAATTGATTTATAATCATAACCTCAATCTACAATCGTTTGCCTCATAGTCGACTTGAAATCGTACAGAAGGTGGCCGTCAACTTCAAGTTGTTGTTTAGTTCACTCACATGAAAAGAATTTAAAAAAAGCAAAAAAAAAAACAAAACTAAGACGAAACGATATTTCAATCAAAAAATGATTTGGAATACAATAATTTATTTCTGTTTTGTTTACCGATGTTTTCAACATTTTTTTTGTTTTGATTTACAATTTTTAATGTACTTTCGATTTTCGTTACTTTTGTTCTATTTGTTTTTTTAATTATGGTTTTTTTTTATTCCGGGTTTCAGTTACTTTTTTCATTTTTTTCAAAAAAAAAAAAATAATTTGTTAATCATAATAAAAAAAATAACAATGTTCTTTTTTTTTCTTTAGGAAAAACTGTGCGATGCCACCGAAAAAACGAAAATGTACGGCTGGTGAAAGGTGCATAAGATGCAACAGATTGTTGCGTTATGATACCGGAAAACAGAAGTCCATTTCTTCAGATGATGACGTACACTTATATACTAAACTACTAGGTAAACGAGTAGAGAAAGGTGACGTTTTATGTCATCTGTGTCGTTCCGCAATCGCTAAATCCCGAACGGTTTCACCATCGACGAGCAGTGATTCTGATCCTGAAGAAAATCTTCAGTTGGATTTTAATCCCGAAGAAAATCCTCTGCCAAACGTCAATCCCGAGGAAAATCCTCTGCCAGATGTTGATCGCGAACAAAATTCTGTCGATCCTGTAGAGAGACATTCATCAACACTCTCCAATTTGACAGTATCAGATGACACAGAACAATCTTCGGAACAGTCTTCGCAACAATTGTCACGGTCGGAGTCTGAATCTTCCACAGGACAGTCATCACAATCTTCTAAGGACCCTCCTTACGTTCTTCGTCCAAGAGAACCGGACTATGAAATGATCGAGATGCCTTTCAACAGAGTTACCGCGACTCACAAATGTTGTTGCGTATGTCTTACTCCAATTACGACATCTCCGGTTGTTCCGTTTAAAGCGAGGTTACAGGTATTTATAAGTTCACGAATTTTCATTCCAAAAGGCAATCGCTGTTGTCCTGTACATCTTATCAGTGAACGTATGTACGTTGACGAAATTTCAAACTTGAAAATATTTTCGAATACTTGTACTATCAGTTCTCAAGAGTTGGCATTATTTTTGGATGCACTGTCCAAAAAATGCGACAACAGTATTTTAGACAGAGTAGATGATTACAATTTATCGGCAGAGCGCATAAAATCGCTAACTGGATACACAGTTGCAGAAATCAAGACTCTAAAAAACATGTTGGTCACTTTGCGAAATTCTCAAAATCGCAGTATTAATCAAGCTCTTTTAATATTCCTTTTTAAATTAAGAACTGGAAATTCCAACACAATCACTGCGTCAATTTTCGATATCAAATCTGAACAACTAGTATCTGCTTATTGCAAATCGGTTTTGGATTCATTCGCGAAAGACGTCTTTCCACTTCGTTTCGGAGCTCGGGCATGTTATCGCGAAGATTTAATTGCTAATCACACGTCGCCTTACGTAAAAAAATTACACGGATTTGAAGATCGCCTGCTCTTGATTGCTGATGGTTCATACCTTCGACACCAAAAAAGTAGTAATAATTGTTACCAAAAAAAATCTTTCTCTGGTCAGAAAAAGTGTCCACTCTGTAAACCCTTCACAGTTTGTGCCACAGATGGATATGTAATAGATGTTTACGGACCGTACGAAGCAATTGTGAATGATGCGAAAATCTTACAACATGTACTAAGTGATCCGAACGGCTTGAGATCAATCCTCAAAAAAGGGGATGTTTTTATACTTGACAGGGGGTTCAGAGACGTCAAAGATTGGTTAGAATCTCAAGGGTTCGTTGTGTTGATGCCAGCGTTGAAAGGCAAAAGAAAGCAACTTCCAACAAATGAAGCAAACGAAAGTCGATTTGTTACGAAATTGAGGTGGGTGGTAGAGGCTGTCCACGGTATAATCGGTAGTAAATTCAAACTCTTGCATAATCAGTTTAACAACAACATGTTGGATTCAGCGATGCTTTATTGCAAAGTAGCGAATTTTTTGGTTAATGAGTTTGGAAAAAGACTGAATTGCGATACCGATTTACAAGATCAAATTGCCGAGCAAATGTTGAAAAGAAAAGACGTTGACAATTCTTTAGCGAAAGTTGTGGAAGAACAAAACTGGAATAGGAAGAAAAGGATCTTCAAACCGTTAACATCAAATGACGTATTAGACTTTCCGGCAATGACAGAGCAAGATTTGAAGATCCTTTTCACTGGCTCGTACCAGTTATCGCAAACTGTTTCATACTTAGCTGAAATGTATACCGAAGAAGGACTTTTGAATATGCAATACTTGTTGGAGGACGATACCATTTTGAAATGTGAAGTTAAATCAAGACATATAAACAAGAAAGTATACAGATGTTACGTTCAGTACGACCCTAACAGTATTGGATATAACGGTATAAAAAACTACGTATGTGATTGTGCAAATGGGCTAAGAACTGTTGGTTGCTGTGCCCACGTTGCAACAATCATTTACTTTTTAAGTCATGCACGGTATTTGTCCAAAATCATCCGCCCAGCTCAAATTCTAACGAATCTATTTCACGTTGATAATGTCGAACCTGTTATTGAAGAACACAGTGACGAAGATTAACAACATAACAATCATGTTGCAATGTATGTATTACTTGTGTCTGTTTAATGTATATATTAGATGAATGTATGTAATATTATTATAAATAAATAGATTTTTTAAAATACAATGACTTTTAATTATTGAAAAAACCGAAATAGCAAATACCATTTTCATTTGATGACATGTGTAATTTTTTTTTTGTTAGCTGTTTGACATCAAATTTGTAATCGGCGACCTCAGAAACCCCAAAATGTACTTTTATTAAGTAAAATAATTGAAAAATATGATTTTGTGTCATTTTCGTAACTGAAAATGCTCAAATTATAAAAACGGAATTTATTCAAGTTTGATTTTCGGACGCTAGAGACGACCGAATTGAGCCCAATTAGCGTCATTTTGTAGAGGAAGATAGTAGCTTTCTATGCTATGGTGCACGATTTTTTACCATTAATACGTCAATAAAAACCATAGCATTAAATACAAAAAATGACGATTTTTTACGGTTTTTATGCCATTAAAATTATGTTGCACATGATTTAACTTTACGAAAAAATCTGGAAAAATTCAGGGCATGTCTACACATCTGAAACAAAATTTTGGTTGTGTTAAAACCGCTTTAAAATGCATTTGAAAGCTCGAAAAAAAATTAAACATAAAAAAAACGCATTTTTTGCGATTATGGTGTTTTCATAAGGGTTTAGGGGGTTAAAAAATATCTCTAAAATTTTGTTTTTCAGCCCTCTTTCAGGTTTTTGGGTCGATTCGATCAAACTCGGTGGGGGCCGTCAGACCCCCCTTAACCGGCTACCCCCTTTGTGACGACCATTGTTACCGTAGGTTCCATGGCTAGGTGGGAAATTCTGCAAATGAAAATATTTCACGGAAAATACGGGTGCACGTTCTGTTACGAGCCGGGCGAGGTTGTAAGTAGATTGAACCGAAAATATCCTGTCAGAGAATTTAGAAATCGTACCGATCAACGTATGCGTATTGACATGAGCAGAGCAACGAGAACAAACAGCCCGGTGTACGGTGTACGGGGTAATTCGATTCTTCGTTTATTGCCTGAATTTGACTTACGCGAAGGTATGGTGGTGGACGGGATGCACAACGCTTACCTCGGCGTGGCCAAGACTTTAACCGAATTGATTATGTTTAGTCCGGCGTCGTGTGCGTGGTATTTTGGCACGCCAGAGTTTCGTGTCAAGATTAATCATAGACTGTCCAAAATACGAACACCGAGTAGAATAGCGAGAAAGCCGAGAAAGATAGATGATTGTAAAAATTGGAAAGCCTCCGAATGGCGAAATTGGATATTGTACTATGCCGTGCAGTGTTTACATGGCTTAATATCGGTAGAATATCTTAGACTTTATTGCCAACTTTCCGAAGCGCTACACATCATGAACAGTAACTCATTTACCGCTAACGATTTAAGAAGAGCTGATGAATTGATTGATGAATTCGTAAAGCAATATGAAGTATTGTTCCGTTTACAAAATATGACGTACAACATGCACATTCTTCGGCACATGGAAAAAACTGTTCGATACTGGGGTCCGATATGGGTGCATAGTACGTTCATATACGAAGCGTTTAACAAGAAAATTGTTGATTCCCTACATGGACCTACCGGTAGGCAACTCCAAATTATGGACAAATATTTGATGAACGATTATATGCGATGTGTGATGCACGATGAGAGCGTTAATAGAGAAGTAAAGCGAGATGTATTAGATATTTACAATATTGGAAAAAGACCACCGTTTATTAATGAAGGTATGGGCGTGATAATGCAAAAATTTCACGGCTTTGGAAAGTCTGTAACGAGAAAGCCGAGTCATTCCGAACGTAGAGCATTGACCATGGAACAGAATACCTGCAACGATAAAATGATTGATTATAGGAAAGCGATAATAAACGGGTCGTTGTATTGCAGCTTTGACGATGAAAATAGCAATAAAAAAAATTGCGACACATACGTGTATACGACGACGAAGCGATTTGCCCAAATTTTGTCAATTGTAAGTTTCAAAAATGAGGAAGGCGTTGTAATGAATGGAATGTTCGTTAGTGATTATGAGAATAGCGGTATGTTGTGCGAAACCAGACACATTGAATCGTTAAAACCGAAAAATAATGTAAGATTCGTTCACGTTGACGATGTAATGGTACCGGCTATTATGAACAAATCACAGCATAAAACCTACGGAGTTCGAATGGCAAACGTTTGGGAAACAGACTGAATATTGTTACCCGTAAATCATATAATTTATTTCTTATTATAAAAATGTATGCATGAACAGGGTGAAAAATATTTTAACATTTTAGAAAGGTGCTTGATTTAAAAATATTGTTAATGAATAAAATTGATACTCTCATTTATTTGGAAACAAAAATGTTGCACATGAAATTTATCGGTATTGCGCGTACTGGTGTTATCTTTTCATGTACAACATGAAACTCTTTTTATATGACGTTATTAACAAATTATAAAATCGTACGAATTTTAAACGTTCTATTTGTTCATTAAAAGATAACATCGGTATACATCATACCGCTGCTCCATACAGTGTCGCTACCCAATATTAGGGTGTCGCACCGTATTTTGTGCGGACCAGAATTTCAGTTTCAACACCCAACTATTACCGTGACGATACCGAAATCCTGCTGCCCACAAATTACGATGTCGACACTTCAATATGTCAGTTTCGACACCCAAGTCCTGCTTGCCACTAATGACTGTGTCGACACCCAAATATTTGAGTTCGACTCTTAAATCCAGGTCTCCATAAATGTTCGAGTCGACACCCAAATATTTGGGTTCGACACGCAAATTCAGGTCTCCATAAATTTTCGTGTCGAACCCAAATATTTGGGTTCGACACGCAAATCCAGGTCTCCATAAATTATCGTGTCGACGCCGAAATATTCTACTGCAGACACTCAAATTCAGGGGCCCAAAATTACGGTCTCGACCCCGAGTATTTTCGGTGTCGGCACTCAAATCCAGGGGCCCAAAATAACAGTGTCGACACCGAAAATATTCGGTGTCGGCACTCAAATTCAGGGGCCCAAAATAACAGTGTCGACACCGAATATTTGCCTGCCGGCACCGTTCAAGATTAGGTGTCAACGCCAAAAAATCGGGTGCTTAATTGGATGTTTGACACCGACACCTACGGACACCGGAAAATTTGGGTGTCGCGATTGGTCAGGGCAATCGTCCGAGCTCCGTTGCGGAAATAGACCATCCACGTTTTTAGCATCGTTTACTGAATCAGAGATGGAATCGATGCAGTTTATGATGAGCATTACGGGGTTATGGTGAAAACTACACGAATATACCAATCGAGCCGTTGATTCCATCTTTGCACGTACGCAAAAGCGCTATCGTATTCGCAGCTTATACCTCTGCTAACATGATCCGCTCTCCCCGATGAGGAAGGAGATGAAATCAACGACAAACTCGACGGGACGGTTTCGAGAGTGTGTTATGGATGCTGGAAAAATTATTGAGGGAATCGATTTCACCTCTGTTTGCTAGGAACTGACAAGGGGACCTTACAGACTGTCACTCACGGATTTTGATAAGTCTCAGATATGTTGTAGAGGGACCTACCCTGAATACCCGAGGAAAGAGATTTTATACAACGCTCTTTAGTTTTCGAAACGTTCGAAAGTTTAGCTCGTAGCTACCATACCGGTACGGTAGCTACCATACCGGTACGGTTGCACCATTGTCGAACCAGCGGGCGTGGCCCAGTGGGCAAGGTTCCCACGGGACCAAGCTCTGACGCTCGAGGTCCAGGGTTCGAGTCCCGTGATGGCATTTTTTTTCACAAAATATAAATAAATTCGATGGATGGTGCAAAACCGTTTAATTATTTATTATTATTTCGTTTATTTATTTTTAAAAAATTGAATCATTTTTTAATTTTTCTTTTTTTAAATTATTTATTATCATTTATTTTGCGCGCAGAAGAAAAAAGAGGACGAAATTATAACATCTTTCACAAGAAACTGCGCTTTATTATTTTTCATCACAATATCCAGGTTTTTCTTACTCGCTATCACTATGGTCACTTGTTACATCAGAACAATATTGCGGGTGGTGTTTGTCGTAAAAGCAACCAAAATACAAGACCAAAGAGCAACACGCACATTGTATAAAAGCTATGGCCTTGCAGGCGCACGGAGTTTTGAGCAGCGTTATTGGAAAGCATACTTGATTGACATTTAAAAACAACGATCTTTCCTCAATTAACTTCGATGCAAACCACGAGGAACGCAGGTAGCGAACCCGGCTGAAGTATTTGAAATAACGGCCCGAACATTTTTAAATTCATGTTGTAATGAAAAATAATAAACTGCAGTTTCTTGTGAAAGATGTTATAATTTCTTCCTCTCTTTTTGTTCTGCGTGAAAAATAAAATAATAATAAATAATTAAAAAAAAATGGAAGGTAAAAAACTTAAAAAATGAATTAAATAATAATAATAATAATAATAATAATAATTGGCGTAGGGAAGCTGGCGTGCCCATCGCCCGGGGGAGCACAACTCCTTCGCAATAGCCACCGACGTGCCAGGCTAACCACCTAGCACGCCGAAAACTAGGTTCCAACTAGGCCTAGTCAGACCCCCCACAACCGGTCCCTCTCGGATGGGGACCAAGGATCAGTTGGGAGGGGCACCCGTATAGGATCCACGGCAACGACCACGGCTCGAAATCGGCGCCTAGAGTGGACGGAGGAACTCAAGGAGGACCTCATCCGCTGCTGGAGGGATAGCTTGCCGTCGCGAAGGGGCTACATGGCGAGGTTGCAGGCCCTGTGGAGCCAAGTGCACCCAGAGCTTGCATACCTCTCGCAACAACATCTGCGAGACCAGGCCGCCCGTTTGCGACGACAAGGCTACGATCTCTTGTTACTACCACCAGAGCTGTCCGGCAGGCGCTCTTCCGCGCGTTCAGTGCGGAGCTCTGCCGGACGGCCTCAAGATCGGTCCCCCCGGCAGCCGGAACCCCCCCGTTGGCGCGTCGATTTGACAGAGGACTGGGAAACAAGGAGGGAGAGAATCACTGGGAAATTTTCTCTTCAGCCTGGTTGCCTAGGAGCGGCAAATGAGTCCCTTGCGGCAGCAATCCCTGAGACTGCTGATCTCCTCAGCTTGAACTGGGCTGTGTATCACGCGGCTGTTGAGGCGAAACCTCGAACACGCAATGATAAGGCGGCGTTCGTGGTTAAGACTCGGCGGCGCGTTGCACAGCTCCAGAATAAGATCAATGAAGCGCGGAAGCAGGCATCCCGTGTTCAATGTGTGTTAGACTTCATTACGGCGGGGAGGGCGTTTACCCCTAAAATCCGAAAAATCAGCTCGGAACTGAAATGCCGTCACCACACATTGAACAAAGCTATCCTTCTTATTGTGAAGGAACGCTACGTGGAGAAGGTGCGGAACCTGGGGGTTGCGAAGCAATCCCTAGAGAGGCGGCTGGGTCGGGCGTTAGACAACGCCCTCTTCCGTTCTGACCCAGGCCGCTGGTTCCAACCACCTACGCCTGCCCCCGACACAGCGCCAACAGCTGTTCAGGTGGAGCGATTTTGGGGAGAGCTGTATAGCAGGGAGGGTCATTTTGATGAAAGCACTCCAGCTCTGGGGCGGTTCGACGCGTTTTGCCGGCAACAGCCGAGTCAGCGTGGCGACTGTCTTCCAGTCACGCGGGGTGAGGTGGAGAAGGCGGTGAGTAGCATGAGGAACCACGCCGCTCCCGGACCAGATGGGATTAACATCTTCTGGTGGAAGAAATTCACGTGCACCCATACCCATCTGGCCCGCATCTTCTCGTCGTTCATCGATGGGACGGTGCCCATCCCTGCGTGGCTGACAGAGGGAAGGACGGTGCTACTCCCCAAAAAAGGGGATTTGTCTCATCCGGAGAACTACCGCCCGATAACGTGTCTGAATGCGCTCTGTAAGATCTTCACAAAGATTCTTTATGAGCGTGTTCTGCGCGAGATCGAGCCTGCATGGCGGGAGATATACGAACAAAGGGGATCCAAGAGGGGACTGGGAGGTTGTAAGGAGAACCTGCTGGTGGACCGTTGCATTACGCAAGACGCGGTTCAGCACAAGCGTAACCTCTCAGTCGCTTGGATAGACTACCGTAAGGCGTTCGACACTGTCAGTCACAAACTGATTATACACCTACTCGAACGCCTTTCGGTGAGTCCTTACATAGTGAGATGCATTAAGCAGCTCATGCCGCTCTGGAAGACACGCTTCACAGTTAAGACTAGTGAAGGCAACGTGTCAACCGGAGTGGCGGGGTATAGGAGGGGGATTATCCAGGGAGATTCTCTCAGCCCCCTCCTGTTTTGCATCTCGCTATTACCCTTATCAATCGCCTTGCGGGCTGCACGCGGGTACGAAGCGGGGGCCCCCGGGGGACGTGGGCGAGGGATCACCCATTTATTTTATATGGATGACCTCAAGCTATACGCTCCCGGGGAGGCGGGGCTTAAGCTCCTCTTGAAAATCGTAGCGACGTACACGCGGGCGGCGGGAATGGACTTCGGATTGGACAAATGCGCTGTTCTTCATCTCAGGAGAGGGAGAGCAGAGGGTGTCGCGGCTGATGTTCGGCTGGTGGACGGGAGCGTCTTCAAACACCTGGACGCCGGGGGGTCTTATCGGTACCTTGGCATCGATCAGCGCTCTCTTCAAGAGGCTGAGGGTGTCAAGGGGGCCCTCCGCAGCGAGTATAGGCGGCGTCTCAGACGGATCTGGAAATCAGATCTGTCTGGGAAAAATAAGATCACTGCCACCAATATGCTCGCTGTCCCGGTCCTGCTCTATTCCTTTGGCGTCGTCAAATGGCGTAGAGACGAGCTTAAACAGCTGGACATCGGCACGCGCAAAATAATGAACATCCAACGGAGTCTGCACCCTCGATCTTCCACTCCGCGCCTTTATATGCTGCGTCAGAGCGGCGGGCGTGGGCTCTTGGGATTGGAGTGTCTTCATGACCGCATGGTCCTCGGAATAGCAAGCGACGTGATAACAAGCTCGGACCCGCTCCTGGAGATTGTGCACCAGCATGAGCTTCATGGGGCGGGTGCTTTTCTTTATAAGGCGGCAGATCGTGCGGCAGAGACCCTCGGCTTGGAGTTCCGCCGGCGCCGGCGTGGCGCCTTGCCAATAGACTCCGTCGCTCGGTTGCCCAAGTCCCGACGTCGGCGGGCAATCAGGGCTGCCGAGCAGACTGTCCTGACTCGGCAGCACGTGGACAGACCCATGCACGGTGTGTTTTTTCACCACATCGAGGAACAGGGGCTGTCCACCCAGCTGACCTTTTCCTTCTTGCGGTCAGCTGGACTGATGTCCGAGACCGAAGGGTTTATCTGCGCCTGCCAAGACGGAGTCATCAACACCCTGGTCTATCGCAGCCGCGTTTTGGGTCAGCCTCTGCCGACCACTTTGTGTCGTGCATGCAAACAATCGCCGGAGACACTAATGCATCTACTGTCGGCTTGCCCAGTATATGCAGTCTCCGGCTATATCCATCGCCATAACGCGGCCCTAAGAGTGTTGTACTACCATCTACGGCACTCTTATGGGATAGACCGGGAGCCCGTGCCGCCTTATTTACCAGGAGATATTGAGTCCGTTGTCGTGGGCGAGAGGTGCAAGATTTATTGGAACTTCTCATTCGCGACCATCGGGCCGCTACAAGCGACTAAGCCTGATGTTGTCCTCTTCGATTTCGACGACAAGACGATATACGTCATTGAGTTCTCGGCTCCGGCCGAAGTGAACGTGTCGCGAAAGGAAGAGGAGAAACGGCTCAAGTATCAGCCTCTCCTGGCCGAGCTACGTCGTTTGCACCGAGGATTCAGGGTAACTCTCGTTGTCCTCATCATCGGCGCGCTAGGGGGGATGAAGGAGTCTTTTGTATCGGGCCTCGCTGGCATACCGGTTTGCAAACCCGGTGTCCGGTTGCTAGCAGGTCGGATGCAGAAGGCGGTCATACTTGGGTCCCTCCGTTTACTCCGGCAACACGATTGTGGACTGCGGTAGCCGCTAACCCTCTGGCTTGAGGGAGCGGCTATCGCAGAGCGATTAATTGGACATTTCGCGCGTTTTTTTTTGACTGGGCGGCAGTCGAGGTGGTGTCGGAACCCTCGAGTGTCGCCCAGCGTTATTGTTCCGGTCTAGATTAAGACCGAGCCTAACCCCCGGGGGTAGGTGAATGTTTCCCAGTGCAAACTGAGGAAGTGTGTTGCCCGGAGCAATAAAGTCTAATATTAAAAAAAAAATAATAATAATAATAATAATAATAATAATAATGGCGTAGGGAAGCTGGCGTGCCCATCGCCCGGGGGAGCACAACTCCTTCGCAATAGCCACCGACGTGCCAGGCTAACCACCTAGCACGCCGAAAACTAGGTTCCAACTAGGCCTAGTCAGGCCCCCCACAACCGGTCCCTCTCGGATGGGGACCAAGGATCAGTTGGGAGGGGCACCCGTATAGGATCCACGGCAACGACCACGGCTCGAAATCGGCGCCTAGAGTGGACGGAGGAACTCCAGGAGGACCTCATCCGCTGCTGGAGGGATAGCTTGCCGTCGCGAAGGGGCTACATGGCGAGGTTGCAGGCCCTGTGGAGCCAAGTGCACCCAGAGCTTGCATACCTCTCGCAACAACATCTGCGAGACCAGGCCGCCCGTTTGCGACGACAAGGCTACGATCTCTTGTTACTACCACCAGAGCTGTCCGGCAGGCGCTCTTCCGCGCGTTCAGTGCGGAGCTCTGCCGGACGGCCTCAAGATCGGTCCCCCCGGCAGTCGGAACCCCCCCGTTGGCGCGTCGATTTGACAGAGGACTGGGAAACAAGGAGGGAGAGAATCACTGGGAAATTTTCTCTTCAGCCTGGTTGCCTAGAAGCGGCAAATGAGTCCCTTGCGGCAGCAATCCCTGAGACTGCTGATCTCCTCAGCTTGAACTGGGCTGTGTATCACGCGGCTGTTGAGGCGAAACCTCGGACACGCAATGATAAGGCGGCGTTCGTGGTTAAGACTCGGCGGCGCGTTGCACAGCTCCAGAATAAGATCAATGAAGCGCGGAAGCAGGCATCCCGTGTTCAATGTGTGTTAGACTTCATTACGGCGGGGAGGGCGTTTACCCCTAAAATCCGAAAAATCAGCTCGGAACTGAAATGCCGTCCCCACACACTGAACAAAGCTATCCTTCTTATTGTGAAGGAACGCTACGTGGAGAAGGTGCAGAACCTGGGGGTTGCGAAGCAATCCCTAGAGAGGCGGCTGGGTCGGGCGTTAGACAACGCCCTCTTCCGTTCTGACCCAGGCCGCTGGTTCCAACCACCTACGCCTGCCCCCGACACAGCGCCAACAGCTGTTCAGGTGGAGCGGTTTTGGGGAGAACTGTATAGCAGGGAGGGTCATTTTGATGAAAGCACTCCAGCTCTGGGGCGGTTCGACGCGTTTTGCCGGCAACAGCCGAGTCAGCGTGGCGACTGTCTTCCAGTCACGCGGGGTGAGGTGGAGAAGGCGGTGAGTAGCATGAGGAACCACGCCGCTCCCGGACCAGATGGGATTAACATCTTCTGGTGGAAGAAATTCACGTGCACCCATACCCATCTGGCTCGCATCTTCTCGTCGTTCATCGATGGGACGGTGCCCATCCCTGCGTGGCTGACAGAGGGAAGGACGGTGCTACTCCCCAAAAAAGGGGATTTGTCGCAACCGGAGAACTACCGCCCGATAACGTGTCTGAATGCGCTCTGTAAGATCTTCACAAAGATTCTTTATGAGCGTGTTCTGCACGAGATCGAGCCTGCATGGCGTGAGATATACGAACAAAGGGGATCCAAGAGAGGACTGGGAGGTTGTAAGGAGAACCTGCTGGCGGACCGTTGCATTACGCAAGACGCGGTCCAGCACAAGCGTAACCTCTCGGTCGCTTGGATAGACTACCGTAAGGCGTTCGACACTGTCAGTCACAAACTGATTATACACCTACTCGAACGCCTTTCGGTGAGTCCTTACATAGTGAGATGCATTAAGCAGCTCATGCCGCTCTGGAAGACACGCTTCACAGTTAAGACTAGTGGAGGCAACGTGTCGACCGGAGTGGCGGGGTATAGGAGGGGGATTATCCAGGGAGATTCTCTCAGCCCCCTCCTGTTTTGCATCTCGCTATTACCCTTATCAATCGCCTTGCGGGCTGCACGCGGGTACGAAGCGGGGCCCCCCGGGGAGCGTGGGCGAGGGATCACCCATTTATTTTATGTGGATGACCTCAAGCTATACGCTCCCGGGGAGGCGGGGCTTAAGCTCATCTTGAACATCGTAGCGACGTACACGCGGGCGGCGGGAATGGACTTCGGATTGGACAAATGCGCTGTTCTTCATCTTAGGAGAGGGAGAGCAGAGGGTGTCGCGGCTGATGTTCGGCTGGTGGACGGGAGCGTCTTCAAACACCTGGACGCCGGGGGGTCTTATCGGTACCTTGGCATCGATCAGCGCTCTCTTCAAGACGCTGAGGGTGTCAAGGGGGCCATCCGCAGCGAGTATAGGCGGCGTCTCAGACGGATCTGGAAATCAGATCTGTCTGGGAAAAATAAGATCACTGCCACCAATATGCTCGCTGTCCCGGTCCTGCTCTACTCCTTTGGCGTCGTCAAATGGCGTAGAGACGAGCTTAAACAGCTGGACATCGGCACGCGCAAAATAATGAACATCCAACGGAGTCTGCACCCTCGATCTTCCACCCCGCGCCTTTATATGCTGCGTCAGAGCGGCGGGCGTGGGCTCTTGGGATTGGAGTGTCTTCATGACCGCATGGTCCTCGGAATAGCAAGCGACGTGATAACAAGCTCGGACCCGCTCCTGGAGATTGTGCACCAGCATGAGCTTCATGGGGCGGGTGCTTTTCTTTATAAGGCGGCAGATCGTGCGGCAGAGACCCTCGGCTTGGAGTTCCGCCGGCGCCGGCGTGGCGCCTTGCCAATAGACTCCGTCGCTCGGTTGCCCAAGTCCCGACGTCGGCGGGCAATCAGGGCTGCCGAGCAGACTGTCCTGACTCGGCAGCACGTGGACAGACCCATGCACGGTGTGTTTTTTCACCACATCGAGGAACAGGGGCTGTCCACCCAGCTGACCTTTTCTTTCTTGCGGTCAGCTGGACTGATGTCCGAGACCGAAGGGTTTATCTGCGCCTGCCAAGACGGAGTCATCAACACCCTGGTCTATCGCAGCCGCGTTTTGGGTCAGCCTCTGCCGACCACTTTGTGTCGTGCATGCAAACAATCGCCGGAGACACTAATGCATCTACTGTCGGCTTGCCCGGTATATGCAGTCTCCGGCTATATCTATCGCCATAACGCGGCCCTAAGAGTGTTGTACTACCATCTACGGCACTCTTATGGGATAGACCGGGAGCCCGTGCCGCCTTATTTACCAGGAGATATTGAGTCCGTTGTCGTGGGCGAGAGGTGCAAGATTTATTGGAACTTCTCATTCGCGACCATCGGGCCGCTGCAAGCGACTAAGCCTGATGTTGTCCTCTTCGATTTCGACGACAAGACGATATACGTCATCGAGTTCTCGGCTCCGGCCGAAGTGAACGTGTCGCGAAAGGAAGAGGAGAAACGGCTCAAGTATCAGCCTCTCCTGGCCGAGCTACGTCGTTTGCACCGAGGATTCAGGGTAACTCTCGTTGTCCTCATCATCGGCGCGCTAGGGGGGATGAAGGAGTCTTTTGTATCGGGCCTCGCTGGCATACCGGTTTGCAAACCCGGTGTCCGGTTGCTAGCAGGTCGGATGCAGAAGGCGGTCATACTTGGGTCCCTCCGTTTACTCCGGCAACACGATTGTGGACTGCGGTAGCCGCTAACCCTCTGGCTTGAGGGAGCGGCTATCGCAGAGCGATTAATTGGACTTTTCGCCCGTTTTTTTTTACTGGGCGGCAGTCGAGGTGGTGTCGGAACCCTCGAGTGTCGCCCAGCGTTATTGTTCCGGTCTAGATTAAGACCGCGCCTAACCCCCGGGGGTAGGTGAATGTTTCCCAGTGCAAACTGAGGAAGTGTGTTGCTCGGAGCAATAAAGTCTAATATTTAAAAAAAAAAAAAAAAAAAAATAAACGGTAGGCGTAGGGAAGCTGGCGTGCCCATCGCCCGGGGGAGCACAACTCCCTCGCAATAGCCACCGACGTGCCAGGCCAACCACCTGGCACGCCGAAAACTAGGTTCGAACACCACCTAGTCAGGCCCCCCACAACCGGTCCCTCTCGGATGGGGACCAAGGATCAGTTGGGAGGGGCACCCGGATAGGATCCACGGCAATGACTACGGCTCGAAATCGGCGCCTAGAGTGGACGGAGGAACTCAAGGAGGACCTCATCCGCTGCTGGAGGGATAGCCTGCCGTCGCGAAGGGGCTACATGGCGAGGTTGCAAGCCCTGTGGAGCCAAGTGCACCCAGAGCTTGCATACCTCTCGCAACAACATCTGCGAGACCAGGCCGCCCGTTTACGACGACAAGGCTACGATCTCTTATTACTACCACCAGAGCTGTCCGGCAGGCGCTCTTCCGCGCGTTCAGTGCGGAGCTCTGCCGGACGGCCTCAAGATCGGTCCCCCCGGCAGTCGGATCCCCCCCGTTGGCGCGTCGATTTGACAGAGGACTGGGAAACAAGGAGGGAGAGAATCACTGGGAAATTTTCTCTTCAGCCTGGTTGCCTAGAAGCGGCAAATGAGTCCCTTGCGGCAGCAATCCCTGAGACTGCTGATCTCCTCAGCTTGAACTGGGCTGTGTATCACGCGGCTGTTGAGGCGAAACCTCGGACACGCAATGATAAGGCGGCGTTCGTGGTTAAGACTCGGCGGCGCGTTGCACAGCTCCAGAATAAGATCAATGAAGCGCGGAAGCAGGCATCCCGTGTTCAGTGTGTGTTAGACTTCATTACGGCGGGGAGGGCGTTTACCCCTAAAATCCGAAAAATCAGCTCGGACCTGAAATGCCGTCACCACACATTGAACAAAGCTATCCTTCTTATTGTGAAGGAACGCTACGTGGAGAAGGTGCGGAACCTGGGGGTTGCGAAGCAATCCCTAGAGAGGCGGCTGGGTCGGGCGTTAGACAACGCCCTCTTTCGTTCTGACCCAGGCCGCTGGTTCCAACCACCTACGCCTGCCCCCGACACAGCGCCAACAGCTGTTCAGGTGGAGCGGTTTTGGGGAGAACTGTATAGCAGGGAGGGTCATTTTGATGAAAGCACTCCAGCTCTGGGGCGGTTCGACGCGTTTTGCCGGCAACAGCCGAGTCAGCGTGGCGACTGTCTTCCAGTCACGCGGGGAGAGGTGGAGAAGGCGGTGAGTAGCATGAGGAACCACGCCGCTCCCGGACCAGATGGGATTAACATCTTCTGGTGGAAGAAATTCACGTGCACCCATATCCATCTGGCCCGCATCTTCTCGTCGTTCATCGATGGGACGGTGCCCATCCCTGCGTGGCTGACAGAGGGAAGGACGGTGCTACTCCCCAAAAAAGGGGATTTGTCGCATCCGGAGAACTACCGCCCGATAACGTGTCTGAATGCGCTCTGTAAGATCTTCACAAAGATTCTTTATGAGCGTGTTCTGCACGAGATCGAGCCTGCATGGCGGGAGATATACGAACAAAGGGGATCCAAGAGAGGACTGGGAGGTTGTAAGGAGAACCTGCTGGCGGACCGCTGCATTACGCAAGACGCGGTCCAGCACAAGCGTAACCTCTCAGTCGCTTGGATAGACTACCGTAAGGCGTTCGACACTGTCAGTCACAAACTGATTATACACCTACTCGAACGCCTTTCGGTGAGTCCTTACATAGTGAGATGCATTAAGCAGCTCATGCCGCTCTGGAAGACACGCTTCACAGTTAAGACTAGTGAAGGCAACGTGTCGACCGGAGTGGCGGGGTATAGGAGGGGGATTATCCAGGGAGATTCTCTCAGCCCCCTCCTGTTTTGCATCTCGCTATTACCCTTATCAATCGCCTTGCGGGCTGCACGCGGGTACGAAGCGGGGCCCCCCGGGGAGCGTGGGCGAGGGATCACCCATTTATTTTATATGGATGACCTCAAGCTATACGCTCCCGGGGAGGCGGGGCTTAAGCTCCTCTTGAACATCGTAGCGACGTACACGCGGGCGGCGGGAATGGATTTCGGATTGGACAAATGCGCTGTTCTTCATCTCAGGAGAGGGAGAGCAGAGGGTGTCGCGGCTGATGTCCGGCTGGTGGACGGGAGCGTCTTCAAACACCTGGACGCCGGGGGGTCTTATCGGTACCTTGGCATCGATCAGCGCTCTCTTCAAGACGCTGAGGGTGTCAAGGGGGCCCTCCGCAGCGAGTACAGGCGGCGTCTCAGACGGATCTGGAAATCAGATCTGTCTGGGAAAAATAAGATCACTGCCACCAATATGCTCGCTGTCCCGGTCCTGCTCTACTCCTTTGGCGTCGTCAAATGGCGCAGAGACGAGCTTAAACAGCTGGACATCGGCACACGCAAAATAATGAACATCCAACGGAGTCTGCACCCTCGATCTTCCACCCCGCGCCTTTATATGCTGCGTCAGAGCGGCGGGCGTGGGCTCTTGGGATTGGAGTGTCTTCAAGACCGCATGGTCCTCGGAATAGCAAGCGATGTGATAACAAGCTCGGACCCGCTCCTGGAGATTGTGCACCAGCATGAGCTCCATGGGGCGGGTGCTTTTCTTTATAAGGCGGCAGATCGTGCGGCAGAGACCCTCGGCTTGGAGTTCCGCCGGCGCCGGCGTGGCGCCTTGCCAATAGACTCCGTCGCTCGGTTGCCCAAGTCCCGACGTCGGCGGGCAATCAGGGCTGCCGAGCAGACTGTCCTGACTCGGCAGCACGTGGACAGACTCATGCACGGTGTGTTTTTTCACCACATCGAGGAACAGGGGCTGTCCACCCAGCTGACCTTTTCCTTCTTGAGGTCAGCTGGACTGATGTCCGAGACCGAAGGGTTTATCTGCGCCTGCCAAGACGGAGTCATCAACACCCTGGTCTATCGCAGCCGCGTTTTGGGTCAGCCTCTGCCGACCACTTTGTGTCGTGCATGCAAACAATCGCCGGAGACACTAATGCATCTACTGTCGGCTTGCCCAGTATATGCAGTCTCCGGCTATATCCATCGCCATAACGCGGCCCTAAGAGTGTTGTACTACCATCTACGGCACTCTTATGGGATATACCGGGAGCCCGTGCCGCCTTATTTACCAGGAGATATTGAGTCCGTTGTCGTGGGCGAGAGGTGCAAGATTTATTGGAACTTTTCATTCGCGACCATCGGGCCGCTACAAGCGACTAAGCCTGATGTTGTCCTCTTCGATTTCGACGACAAGACGATATATGTCATTGAGTTCTCGGCCCCGGCCGAAGTTAACGTGTCGCGAAAGGAAGAGGAGAAACGGCTCAAGTATCAGCCTCTCCTGGCCGAGCTACGTCGTTTGCACCGAGGATTCAGGGTAACTCTCGTTGTCCTCTCCATCGGCGCGCTAGGGGGGATGAAGGAGTCTTTTGTATCGGGCCTCGCTGGCATACCGGTTTGCAAACCCGGTGTCCGGTTGCTAGCAGGTCGGATGCAGAAGGCGGTCATACTTGGGTCCCTCCGTTTACTCCGGCAACACGATTGTGGACTGCGGTAGCCGCTAACCCTCTGGCTTGAGGGAGCGGCTATCGCAGAGCGATTAATTGGACTTTTCGCGCGTTTTTTTTTGACTGGGCGGCAGTCGAGGTGGTGTCGGAAGCCTCGAGTGTCGCCCAGCGTTATTGTTCCGGTCTAGATTAAGACCGAGCCTAACCCCCGGGGGTAGGTGAATGTTTCCCAGTGCAAACTGAGGAAGTGTGTTGCCCGGAGCAATAAAGTCTAATATTAAAAAAAAATAATAATAAGGGAAGAATAGGCGTAGGGAAGCTGGCGTGCCCATCGCCCGGGGGAGCACAACTCCTTCGCAATAGCCACCGACGTGCCAGGCTAACCACCTAGCACGCCGAAAACTAGGTTCCAACTAGACCTAGTCAGGCCCCCCACAACCGGTCCCTCTCGGATGGGGACCAAGGATCAGTTGGGAGGGGCACCCGTATAGGATCCACGGCAACGACCACGGCTCGAAATCGGCGCCTAGAGTGGACGGAGGAACTCAAGGAGGACCTCATCCGCTGCTGGAGGGATAGCCTGCCGTGGCGAAGGGGCTACATGGCGAGGTTGCAGGCCCTGTGGAGCCAAGTGCACCCAGAACTTGCATACCTCTCGCAACAACATCTGCGAGACCAGGCCGCCCGTTTGCGACGACAAGGCTACGATCTCTTGTTACTACCACCAGAGCTGTCCGGCAGGCGCTCTTCCGCGCGTTCAGTGCGGAGCTCTGCCGGACGGCCTCAAGATCGGTCCCCCCGGCAGTCGGAACCCCCCCGTTGGCACGTCGATTTGACAGAGGACTGGGAAACAAGGAGGGAGAGAATCACTGGGAAATTTTCTCTTCAGCCTGGTTGCCTAGAAGCGGCAAATGAGTCCCTTGCGGCAGCAATCCCTGAAACTGCTGCTCTCCTCAGCTTGAACTGGGCTGTGTATCACGCGGCTGTTGAGGCGAAACCTCGAACACGCAATGATAAGGCGGCGTTCGTGGTTAAGACTCGGCGGCGCGTTGCACAGCTCCAGAATAAGATCAATGAAGCGCGGAAGCAGGCATCCCGTGTTCAATGTGTGTTAGACTTCATTACGGCGGGGAGGGCGTTTACCCCTAAAATCCGAAAAATCAGCTCGGAACTGAAATGCCGGCACCACACATTGAACAAAGCTATCCTTCTTATTGTGAGGGAACGCTACGTGGAGAAGGTGCGGAACCTGGGGGTCGCGACGCTATCCCTAGAGAGGCGGCTGGGTCGGGCGTTAGACAACGCCCTCTTCCGTTCTGACCCAGGCCGCTGGTTCCAACCACCTACGCCTGCCCCCGACACAGCGCCAACAGCTGTTCAGGTGGAGCGGTTTTGGGGAGAACTGTATAGCAGGGAGGGTCATTTTGATGAAAGCACTCCAGCTCTGGGGCGGTTCGACGCGTTTTGCCGGCAACAGCCGAGTCAGCGTGGCGACTGTCTTTCAGTCACGCGGGGTGAGGTGGAGAAGGCGGTGAGTAGCTGAGGAACCACGCCGCTCCCGGACCAGATGGGATTAACATCTACTGGTGGAAGAAATTCACGTGCACCCATACCCATCTGGCCCGCATCTTCTCGTCGTTCATCGATGGGACGGTGCCCATCCCTGCGTGGCTGACAGAGGGAAGGACGGTGCTACTCCCCAAAAAAGGGGATTTGACGCATCCGGAGAATTACCGCCCGATAACGTGTCTGAATGCGCTCTGTAAGATCTTCACAAAGATTCTTTATGAGCGTGTTCTGCACGAGATCGAGCCTGCATGGCGGGAGATATACGAACAAAGGGGATCCAAGAGGGGACTGGGAGGTTGTAAGGAGAACCTGCTGGTGGACCGTTGCATTACGCAAGACGCGGTCCAGCACAAGCGTAACCTCTCGGTCGCTTGGATAGACTACCGTAAGGCGTTCGACACTGTCAGTCACAAACTGATTATACACCTACTCGAACGCCTTTCGGTGAGTCCTTACATAGTGAGATGCATTAAGCAGCTCATACCGCTCTGGAAGACACGCTTCACAGTTAAGACTAGTGAAGGCAACGTGTTGACCGGAGTGGCGGGGTATAGGAGGGGGATTATCCAGGGAGATTCTCTCAGCCCCCTCCTGTTTTGCATCTCGCTATTACCCTTATCAATCGCCTTGCGGGCTGCACGCGGGTACGAAGCGGGGCCCCCCGGGGAGCGTGGGCGAGGGATTACCCATTTATTTTATATGGATGACCTCAAGCTATACGCTCCCGGGGAGGCGGGGCTTAAGCTCCTCTTGAACATCGTAGCGACGTACACGCGGGCGGCGGGAATGGACTTTGGATTGGACAAATGCGCTGTTCTTCATCTCAGGAGAGGGAGAGCAGAGGGTGTCGCGGCTGATGTTCGGCTGGTGGACGGGAGCGTCTTCAAACACCTGGACGGCGGGGGGTCTTATCGGTACCTTGGCATCGATCAACGCTCTCTTCAAGACGCTGAGGGTGTCAAAGGGGCCCTCCGCAGCGAGTATAGGCGGCGTCTCAGACGGATCTGGAAATCAGATCTGTCTGGGAAAAATAAGATCACTGCCACCAATATGCTCGCTGTCCCGGTCCTGCTCTACTCCTTTGGCGTCGTCAAATGGCGTAGAGACGAGCTTAAACAGCTGGACATCGGCACACGCAAAATAATGAACATCCAACGGAGTCTGCACCCTCGATCTTCCACCCCACGCCTTTATATGCTGCGTCAGAGCGGCGGGCGTGGGCTCTTGGGATTGGAGTGTCTTCATGACCGCATGGTCCTCGGAATATCAAGCGATGTCATAACAAGCTCGGACCCGCTCCTGGAGATTGTGCACCAGCATGAGCTTCATGGGGCGGGTGCTTTTCTTTATAAGGCGACAGATCGTGCGGCAGAGATCCTCAGCTTGGAGTTCCGCCGGCGCCGGCGTGGCGCCTTGCCAATAGACTCCGTCGCTCGGTTGCCCAAGTCCCGACGTCGGCGGGCAATCAGGGCTGCCGAGCAGACTGTCCTGACTCGGCAGCACGTGGACAGACCCATGCACGGTGTGTTTTTTCACCACATCGAGGAACAGGGGCTGTCCACCCAGCTGACCTTTTCTTTCTTGCGGTCAGCTGGACTGATGTCCGAGACCGAAGGGTTTATCTGCGCCTGCCAAGACGGAGTCATCAACACCCTGGTCTATCGCAGCCGCGTTTTGGGTCAGCCTCTGCCGACCACTTTGTGTCGTGCATGCAAACAATCGCCGGAGACACTAATGCATCTACTGTCGGCTTGCCCAGTATATGCAGTCTCCGGCTATATCCATCGCCATAACGCGGCCCTAAGAGTGTTGTACTACCATCTACGGCACTCTTATGGGATCGACCGGGAGCCCGTGCCGCCTTATTTACCAGGAGATATTGAGTTCGTTGTCGTGGGTGAGAGGTGCAAGATTTATTGGAACTTCTTATTCGCGACCATCGGGCTGCTACAAGCGACTAAGCCTGATGTTGTCCTCTTCGATTTCGACGACAAGACGATATACGTCATTGAGTTCTCGGCTCCGGCCCAAGTGAACGTGTCGCGAAAGGAAGAGGAGAAACGGCTCAAGTATCAGCCTCTCCTGGCCGAGCTACGTCGTTTGCACCGAGGATTCAGGGTAACTCTCGTTGTCCTCATCATCGGCGCGCTAGGGGGGATGAAGGAGTCTTTTGTATCGGGCCTCGCTGGCATACCGGTTTGCAAACCCGGTGTCCGGTTGCTAGCGGGTCGGATGCAGAAGGCGGTCATACTTGGGTCCCTCCGTTTACTCAGGCAACACGATTGTGGACTGCGGTAGCCGCTAACCTTCTGGCTTGAGGGAGCGGCTATCGCAGAGCGATTCATTGGACTTTTCGCGGGTTTTTTTGACTGGCCGGCAGTCGAGGTGGTGTCGGAATCCTCGAGTGTCGCCCAGCATTATTGTTCCGGTCTAGATTAAGACCGAGCCTAACCCCCGGGGGTAGGTGAATGTTTTCCAGTGCAAACTGAGGAAGTGTGTTGCCCGGAGCAATAAAGTCTAATATTAAAAAAAAATGAAATAAAATAAATAAATAATTCAACGGTTTTGCATCATCCATCGAATTTATTTATATTTTGTGAAAAAAAACGCCATCACGGGACTCGAACTCTGGACCTCGAGCGTCAGAGCCGGGAACCTTGCCCACTGGGCCACGCCCGCTGGTTCAACAAAGGTGCAGCCGTACCGGTATGTTGGCTACGAGCTCAACTTTCGAACGTTTCTTCTCGAAAACTAAAGAGCGTTCTACAAAATCCCTTCACTCAGGTACTCAGGGTAGGTCCCTCTACAAATGTCTGAGACTTATCAAAATCCGTGAGTGACAGCCTGCAAGGTCGCCTTGTGAGTGGCAATCGTTTGAGCACCGCTTCAGCGATAGACCATCCACGTCTTCAGCATCGTTTACTGAACCAGAGATGAAATCGATGCAGTTTATGACGGGGTTATGGTGAAAACGACACGAATGTAACAATCGAGCTGTTGATTTTATCTTTGGACGTACGCAAACGAGCTATCGTATTCGCAGCTTATACCGCTGCTTACATGATCCGCTCTCCCCGTTCAGTTGCAGCGATAAACCATCCACGTATTCAGCATTGTTTACTGAAGTAGAGATGAAATCGATGCATTCTATGACAAGTTCGACGGGGTTATGGCGAAAACTACCCGTATGTGCAAATCGAAAAGTTGATTTAATCTTTTACACGTACGCAGAGGAGCTATCGTATTTGCAGCTTCTACCTCTGCTCACATGATCCACTCTCCCCGGTCGCAAACGAGATGAAATCAACGACAAACTCGACGGGACGGTTTCGAGAATGTGTCATGGATGCCAGGAAAATGATTGAGAAAATCGATTTCACCTCTGTCCGCTAGGAACTGAGTTGCAATCGTCCGCGCTCCGTTTCAGCGATAGACCATCCACGTCTTCAGCATTGCTTACTGAACCAGAGATGAAATCGATGCAGTTTATGACGAGTATGACGGGGTTATGACGAAAACTACACGAATGTGCCATTCGAGCCGTTGATTCCATCTTTGCACGTATGCAAAGGAGTTATCGTATTCGCAGCTTACACCTCTGATTACATGATCCGCTCTCCCCGATGAGGAACGAGATGAAATCAACGACAAACTCGACGACACGGTTTCGAGAATGTGTTTTGGATGCTGGAAAAGTGATTGAAAGAATCGATGTTACCTCTGTTCGCTAGGAACTAAGTGGCAATCGTCCGAACTCCGCTTCGGCGATAGACCATTCACGTCTTCCGCATCGTTCATTGAACCAGAGATGAAATCGATGCAGCTTATGATTTGTATCATGGCGTTATGGTAAAAACTATACGAATGTGCTATTCGAGCCGTTGATTCCATCTTTGCACGTATGCAAAGGAGCTATCGTATTCGCAGCTGATACCTCTGCTTACATGATCCGCTCTCCCTGATGAGGAACGAGATGAAAACAATGACCAACTCGACGGGACGGCTTCGAGAATGTGATATGAATGATAGAAAAATGATTGAGAGAATTGATTTCACCTCTGTTCGCTAAGTACTGGGTGCCAGTCGTCCGAACCTACAACGCCTATAACCATCACGCAAGTCGTCGATTTTATCTCCGCGACATGAACCTCGATGTTACCGTCATTTTTATTGCTTGCAGCGTAGCCGAAGGTATCCTCTCGCTTTAAGGCCATGTGCCATACGCCAGAAAATTTCGACGCGGCCTCTCATTACGTCGGTAGCGCAGATCTCGTAGTTTTTAGCTACGAGTCGCTACCGACGGACAGCGCAGCGATCGCGAATTCGGTCTCGATGCTTCGCACTGAGACGAAGAGTCGAAGCCAAATAGACGGCGATCGCTGAGCGCGCGCGTGTGTGTGTGTGTGTGTGTTTGCTACGCCGCGGCGACCGCGTGGAGAAAGAACGAATCCATTCTCGCACGCCGTTCGGTCGTACGCAAGCACCTTACGTCTATGTGTGTATCACACAATTCATACAACTATGCGTAGCGACTATGGTACGCTTGTATTGGAAGCATGCGCTCGCTCGGCAGGAGAGCGGGGTGAAACTTTGTTGCATTTTACTTTGTATATGCAGCCATCGAATCGATTTTTTTTCGACGATGGCCACAACCAAAAGACTCAGGCATTTTCCCATACTTATTTATATCATTTAAACAAATAAGCTCGAGCACAATTTGTAACATCGATGCCGCTCATCGTTAACGATATCGATCTCTGCCAAAATTTCGAGCGACCGAAATTGCTCGAAACTCACTCTACAAAAGAGTGGTAAAATTTTACAATGCTCATTATTTAAACAAATGCGTTCAGCATTTTTATCTCTGCCAGGGTTCATATTTGGCAGCATTTTTGCTGGTCAGCTTCTTGAACAATCAAGATCGCTAGCCTCGCTCTATGGAAGAGCGGTGAAATTTTGCGATCGCGCATTGTTTAAACAAATGCCCTCGAATCGATTTTTTTGTCGACGGCGGTCGTCGGTGGAAATTTCTTTATGGTTGAACTTTCTAGCAAACGGGGTTTGCTAGAGACTCGTATGGTGGAAGGGTGCTAGCATTTTCCCATTCTTTTTTAATTAATTTAAACAAATAAGCTCAAAGACTATTTGGCATCTCGATGTCGCTCATCGTCGACAAATTCGATCTCTGCTAATATCTCGAGTCACGACCGAGATCGCTCGAGACTCACTCTACAAAAGAGTTGTAAAATTTTACAATGCTCTTTGTTTAAACAATTACGATCGGCATTTTTTTCTCTGCCATGGCTTATCTTCGGCAGGTTGTTTGCGGCCGACCAAATTCGCGAGCGAACGAGATCGACCGGGTCTCACTCTGCGAAAGAGTGGTAACATTTTATTATTACTAAATTATTTCTAATTATGCTAAAAAAAATCGTTTAGCATTTTTTCTCTCCGCCGGAATTCATCTTCGGCAGGTTTCTCCAAAGATCGAATTTTCTAGCAATGACGATCGGAGAAGTCTCGCTCTACAGAAGAGCGGTAAAATTTTACAATCGCAAATTGTTTAGAGGTCATCGGTGTAAAATTTTCGAAAAATCGTTTTGTTGGAAGCACTTTTCAAAAATCCTTGGAAACTTAAAAAATGTTACAATGCTCTTTGTTTAAACAATTGCGATCGGCATTTTTTTCTCTGCCATGGCTTATCTTCGGCAGGTTGTCTGCGGCCGACCAAATTCGCGAGCGAACGAGATCGACCGCGTCTCACTCTGTGAAAGAGTGGTAACATTTTATTATTACTAAATTATTTCTAATTATGCTAAAAAAAATCGTTTAGCATTTTTTCTCTCTGCCGGAATTCACTTCGGCAGGTTTCTCCAAAGATCGAATTTTCTAGCAATGACGATCGGAGAAGTCTCGCTCTACAGAAGAGCGGTAAAATTTTACAATCGCAAATTGTTTAGAGGTCATCGGTGTAAAATTTTCGAAAAATCGTTTTGTTGGAAGCACTTTTCAAAAATCCTTGGAAACTTAAAAAAATTTACAATGCTCTTTGTTTAAACAATTGCGTTCGCCATTTTTTTCTCTGCCATGGCTTATCTTCGGCAGGTTGGCCTCGGCCGACCAAATTCGCGAGCGAACGAGATCGACCGAGTCTCACTTTTCGAAAGAGTGGTGAAATATTATAATTATTGTTAAAATAAATACGTTTAGAATTTTTTTCTCTCTGCCGGGATTTATCTTCGGCAGGTTCCTCCAAGGATCGAATTTTCTAGCAATGACGATCGCAGGAGTCTCGCCCTACAGAAGAGCGGTGAAATTTTACGATCGCGATATGTTTAAAGGAGGACACCGGTGGAAAATTTTCGAAAAATCTTTTTTTTGGAAACACTGAAAAAATCCTTATAACCTCCAAAAATATGATGAATATTCGTTTATAGCCGAAAAAAAAAGTTTTAAAGTGGTTTTCGAGCTATTTTTATAGGAGTGTCTCCGGCGCTGAAAAGCGTCTTCGGCGATGCCATGCCGGTAGTCGCAATTCTCAACTCTTGTAAGCCTATTATCTATGGGGATAAACTCACCGACTAAAAATAGTTTTATTTTCGACCAAAAGGTGGCATTAGATTACGGAAACAAAACTTCTTCAGGTCTATCGCCTAACCGTTAACTTCACACACGTTTTTCTCCAAACCACCCGAGTCGAAATTTTTAGCCTCCTCTGAACCCTCGCAGGACCCATTTCTTTTGTAATACATAAGCCGCCAGCCTCCGTTGAACCTACGAAACCTCATTTGTCGAGTTCAGTGCCATGAAGAGACCTCCTCTTGGCCCAGGGTAGCCTCTGCTAGACCTCCCAAACCTTCTCTCGACCCCCAGTTTCAGTGAAACGTGCAGAGCACAGGCCTCCTTAACCTGCTTTCAATCTCAAACTGTTGCCTCGACCCCACCTAACCTGCTTTCGGCCCAAATTCGATATCTCCTCCATCACCATTCCATTGTGACCTGATCGGTAACCCGTTCGATGACGAAAATAATACGAAATTAATAAAAATACATCGTCCCCTTATCAAATTAATAGTCCAATATTAATATGCGAAAACAATCCAATTTGCTCAATATCGATTTATTATTATTTTATAGGCAAATGATAAAAGAATGCTTGTGCATACAGTCTCCAATTCTATCGGATTAATAGGCATTTTCCTGTGAGAAAAAATCTCACAGGAAAATTCTTTAAAAAATGCTAGTCTATCCAGTATAAGCTTACGCAACGTTTTTCGTTCTTGACATTTCTTCTTATGCCCTCTAGTTCTTGAGTTACATTGCATTATCTAGAATTAGTCTTTTTAGCAAAAAATGAAATAACTTTGCGAAAAAAATCGTACAAAACTTTATAAAAAACGCAAATGAAGTTCCTGCTACCCCGTTTAAGTTCATCATGGATAAACGTAACAATTTTTTTTTCCATAAGTCATGCGTTCAATTCTTGATGGTCGAAAAAAAGCCGAAAATCAGTCACGTATAAAAGTGCGTACCGGGTCGAAAAGAAAATTATAAAAAAATATTTCAGAAAAGCAATATACAGCTGAATTTATTCCCGTCAAAACGCCGTTCGGTAAATTTGGTTATCATTTTTTTACGAAGCTATGTGACTTTTAGTGCAGCAAGAAATATCGACTGGTGTATCCAAACATTTAAGCGACGGTATATATTATATAATACTTTATATATATATATATATATATATATATATATATAATACTCGAAATATGTGGTTGCGTTAATATATTCGAATATACACTACCAGTCAAAAGTATTCGGACACTTCAGATAACTGCAAAACTTAATATCACTTTGGATCATTGCAAACTTATGGTAGAATAATAATTATTTTACGAAGATACTATAAAGCTCTGTGAAATTACTTAATCATATAGATCTTTATAGTATCTTAGTGAAATAATAAATGAAATGAATTATATTACTCTAACATTATTTGGCAATTATCCAGCGCTCAAAAGTTTTGCGATTATGTGGAGTGTCCGAAAACTTTTAGCTGGCAGTGTATATCTAAATAACATATAATGTTGATTTCTATATGGAACGATAGGGTGTTAATTATAGTCTATTTCATGTTCTAAAGGATTGAAATTGTCGGTTTAGAATTCAACCTCATTCGATTTTTTGTTTTTGTTTTTGTTCGTTTTGTTTTTTTTTTGTTTATTCAATAATGAGTTGATAAATGGCGACGGCCGATTACCGTCGATTTCAAATAAGATGTTTGATTTTTCCTTGTTTTCATTTTTAGCACGTCGAAAATTAAAAAAATATTTCCACGTGTATGTATGAAGCATATTTTTATTTTTTCCCGCTAAATATTATAATATTAACTAACCGCGTCTATTTGATTTTTTTTTAAATTTGTATTAACTAGATTTTTCATAGAACCAAATTTTTCCTATTGCATTCCATTATTAAAATGATTGATTTAAAAAATGTTTATTTATAGAAAATCAATCTATTTAATATCGTCCAATAACTACATATTTTATTTGATCCTAATAAATCTGTGATTCGGTTTCATCAGTTTAACATTTTCATCTGTTCAAAAAAACAATTTAGTCAAATTCACTGAATGAATCTAGTTATTTTTTTTAATTTACCTTAAATAGAATATTTGTAGAGTTAAGCATTTTTCTATTTGATTGAACTAATGGTCCATCTTTATTGCAACACTCATATCAAGGGGGCGGGGGGTAGTGAAGGTGGAGAGTGAGGAATTCACTACCCCCCGCCTATTTATATATATATATATATATATATATATATAATTCCTCTCTCTCCACCTTCACTACCCCCCGCCCCTTTGATATGAGTGTTACAATAAAGATGGACCATTAGTTCAATCAAATAGAAAAATGCTTAACTCTACAAATATTTTATTTAAGGTAAATTAAAAAAAAATAACTAGATCCATTCAGTGAACTTGACTAAATTGTTTTTTTGAACACATGAAAATGTTAAACTGATGAAACCGAATCACAGATTTATTAGGATCAAATAAAATATGTAGTTATTGGACGATATTAAATAGATTGATTTTCTATAAATCGTTAATATCGTTAATTGTGTGTATGTGTATTTTTCAAACACACATACACACACACACACACACGCGCGCGCGTGTGTGTGTGTGTTTTTGAAAAATCTATAGCTTATGTGATACAACAAATAGTTGGAGGTATTCATTTGCTCTCTTATGCCATATCAACGACCAAAATGTTATAAGCACTCGGTAGCATAGGGGCAGCGGCGCGTAGCTATCAGTAGGTAGGACTAGGTTCAAATCGCATATAGGGCAAATATTTTCTTCGAAAAAAATCATTTCCAAAGGCCAGGGAATGACGAATTACGATGAAAAATCCTTGTAGTAAAGCTGACAAATAATGCGTTCATTTTATTTTCGATTTATGAAATATTTTTTGCATATAGTACACTAAGCTTTACAGTGTACATTGTAAGCAAATGAAGATTAATTTGAATCTCATCTTTATTAACATATATAAATATCTTTGAAAGAAATATGATCGTAGTAGGCTGGGAGACAAGGAAAAAATCCTTTTTTATTTAAATAGATTCTATATAAATTAATTTTTTTGTTTAGCAGTGTACAGTAGGCCGAAAGGGGGGGCAGTAGGTTCTGCGGGAGCGCTCGAAGTAGGCCCACCTGAGGTTCCGTAGGTTCAATTGTGACCCTCCCTGACCTCCTTTGAGTCAAAAAGTCTACTTTCTGCCATGCCAGAGGTTCATCGGAGGCTCTAACGCATGGTACTTTCAAGCATTGTACCCTCCTTTAGATACCCAATAATCCGCTCACGCCGATTTCTGCTCGCCTTCATTTTGTGGGTTGAACGCGGCTCGAAAATTTCGACTCGGGCACGTTTTGGAAATCGGGACGCAGCAGAACTTGAACAATTTTCGTCCCCTCGACCAATCCAATTTCTTCAATTTTTCAAAGTGTTTTTTTAAGCGCTGTATCAATGTGAGAAATGGTCGCATCGAGATGAGAAAAAGCATTATGAAGCTTCAAGTTTCTAGTTTCGAGATCTGTCGTCAAAACAAATTTGTGAGCTACTGTAATCGCGCAATAATAAAAAATAGCGAGAGAAAATTTATTTCCAAATTTTTTGGGTTATTATTCAAGGGTCCACGCGCTCGAGAATGTTATTTCAGTTAAATACATATATAGGTCAGTTAGCTTGTTCATTCAGCTTCTATTTGGTTTTTTTTGTCTCTCCACGACAATTTCTTGCTGAGATATCCGACTTTGAATGTAAAAAGATCCTTTTGTCTTCGATCACCGTTATCTCAGCAACCAATGATTGCACGGGCAGCTTTGAAAACTTAAATAAATTTCCAACACAACCCTTCCGTGGTTTTTCAGAAAAAAACATTTTTTCACCATTAATATTAATTTGAAAAAGGACCAAAAAATGGCTTTTTAATGGCTTTTCAGTAACTGTACTACTACTTTGTATATTATAGTAAATGTACAATCCTTTAAGTATTGATGGAAAGACTAATGTTGCCCGGTTGTTTTTCTGCTTAATGTACCCCCAATAGCCCTGTAAATTTTCAATTTGATCCCTCGAACCATTTTTTCGGTTCGATTCATCAAAGTTTTACAAAACAAAGGAAGAAGTGTATTGTTCTTAAACATCGTGTAATCATCATCAGAATGAAAAAACCAATTTTCTTCAACTTTTTTCACAACTTTGACCTAGTTGCTTGTTAAAGTCTAGAAAAAAAATTCGAAAAATTTCAATTTTTTTTTCTTCAAATTTGTCAAACATTTCAGGAAACAATACTGACTCATTTTTACACGATTCGACCTTTGCGCACCATAATTTCACTCATCTTTAATTGCATTAATTAAAAGTTGAAACCCCCAAGCTGTATTCACAAAATTCACAAAAATTTTCTTCCAAAACTGATGTTTTTTTTAAGAAAAAACCAATTAACATTTTTTTAACTAATATTTTTTGGTAAATTTTTTGTACGTTTAGGTAAATAAATTAATCTAAAGTTTTTGTAAACTGTAACGTTTTTCAATTTTTGTTCATGCCTAGTTTGAAAAAAAACTGTTTTCTGGAACCCTAATAACCTTCGTAGAAAATATCAAGAGTTAATCGCATAAATGTTCTCAGATCGACTATTGAATACAGTTTGGGGTTATCAACTTTTAATGAATGAAATTAAACATGAGTGAAAATATAGTGCGCAAAGGCCGAATCGGGTAAAAAATGAGTCAGTATTGTTTCCTGAAATGTTTTACAAAGTTAAAAGAAATATTTTTAAAAAATTGAAATTTTATGAATTTCTTTTTCTTAAATTTAACAAGAGACTAGTGCAAATTTGTGAAAAAAGTCGAAGAAAATTGGTCTTTCCATTTTGATGATGATTACACGACGTTTAGAAACAATACACTTGTGCCTTTCATTGTTCTGTAAAACATTGATCAATCAGTCCGGAAAAACAGTTCGATGAATCAATTTGAAAATTAACAGGGCTATTGGCCCATCCATTGTGACATTGTCACATCCGGAAGGGACGCGAACATAATATTTTCGTTTCCCTCTTTGTTGCCTACGCCTAGCGCAATAGCACGGGATGAGGGTAAAAAGGGGTAGTGCGTGGGAAAGAATAGAGTTAAGGAATTGACGCGATATTTCGATATTGAGGAATAATTCGACAGAATTGGTGTACGATTGACAATATGTTATTTATTATAAGACTACTAGACGGGTTAAAGCGATCAGGCCTACGATGAATGATACAGAAAAGAAAAAGATATGGTTAGCTTACATAGGTTGTGTTTAAGGCTCGGTCGCTCGCTCGCTCGCTTGCGTGGATGTATGTTGTCGCTCGCGTTACAAGGGCCTTCGCTCTTGGCCTGGTGCGCTCGCTGGTACAATTGCTGGTAAGACGCTCGCAGGATTTTACGCTGGTCGTGTGTATACTCGACGTGTTTACTACGACGGGCACTACGCGTAGATAGAAATATGCACGGCGCGCAAGGTCGATGAATTGAGATTGATAATCACGGGCCGATGATAGAAATTATACAAGTGTAAAATAAAACTTTTGTGACTCGAAAAATGAAGACGGTTCGTATGAAGGATAATCGGAGATATTCGTTAGGCTTCTGGGTTAAGACTTGATATAAGGAGTGATTCGGTTGACGCAAATATTGGTTGACGGAAGACTAAGTTCTGAATTTGATGAAGATTGTCGGGAGACTGGGATTGAGACTTGATAGAAGAACTTGAGGCGATGGTAGTTGACGGGAGACTGACTTCAGGAAGGAAGTCTTTCTTGATATGAAAATTAGGAGAGGTTCCGTAGTGGGAGAAGGAACCTCAGTGAGAGTGTGGTCTTGGTCATCTAGTTCTTCGGGGATTGGTCCATTGGTCATGAAGATATCGGTTGATTAGCGTCATTGGTCGCGGTATGGTGTGCGAACACTTTACAGATTCGTTAGGCACGTGCGTGGCCTTATTTCAGGGCATCGGTTCTGACTAATATGCGTATGACGAGAAGGAGACCTTTGTCTCGTGTTTCGGCGAAAAAGCGCATGAGATATAGAGTTCGATATCAGAGACCTAAGCATTCGCATGGTTGTGTTAATTTATGGCTATGGTGACTTCTCATATCGAGAAGTTTGTATATCGGACTACGCTGCGAGACCGGATGTCTTATTTTTCAGTCAGTGTTATAAATTCGTCGGAGCCGTCTAGGCTATGTTATGATGAAGTAATCTCGGGTCGCGCCTTTTCTTGGTCACCATGCGGATGGGCCGGCGTAGAGTTTTTGGAGTCTGTTGATCGAGTTGATGGTTGGTTTTTCGTTCGACAGCTCTTCTTGGAATATGCGCCTGAGATCGTGTTCTTGTTGACAGCCAATGGGATAGGAAAAGTCGATGACTGTGGCGGTGCTGCTATCGTATATATATCGCTGTAGGTTGAATATGCGTGCGAAACGTACGCACGTTCCTTTTTACGCTGTTACGCGTCTTATTCTTAGATTTATTCATTTAATAATAAGCTTTCAACGGCAAATGAGGATATTGGGAATAACCGAGAGAAGGCACATTCACTAGGATGTAACAACATTACGCTTGAAAAAAAAACGCGGCAACATTAGTGTTTCCATCAATATTTGTAAAGTAGTAGTAGATTTACTGACAAACTATAAAAAGTCACTTTTTGTCCTTTTTTCAAATTAATGTTGAGAGTGAAAAAATGTTTTTCTGAAAGATCAACGAAAGGGGCTGGTAGGAAATTTATTCAAGTTTTCAAAGCTGCCCTTTAATTCCCGTTGCAATCATTGGTTGCTGAGATATTGATTATCAAAGACAAAAGGATCTTGTTTCATTTAAAGTCGGATATCTCAGCAAAAAATTGACGTAGAGAGACAAAAAACCAAATTAAAGCTGAATCAACAAGCCAACTGACCTATACATTGAGTTACGTGGAAAAAAAATTAACTAGCCCGTGAACCCTTGAAAAAAAAATAATAATAAATTTGGCAATTATTTTCCTCCGCTATTCTTATGATAGCGCGAAAACCGCAGCTCGCAAAAAAAGTTGCCAAAAAATCGTGAAACTAGAAACTTGAAGCTTCGAAGGCTTTTTTTTATCTCGATGCGACCATTTTTCACATAGATACAGCGCTTCAAAAAACACTCCAAAAAAAGAAGAAACTTTCTGTTCCTTTAATTTTTTGTAGTATATCAAAATTATGGTCGAAAACACGAACTTTTTTTCCTCGTTACGATTTAAAAAAAATTATTTTGAAATTTTTCCCCGTATTTGACTTCTAAAACTAACATAATTAACGAAAATATTTCGCTCTTAGTTCCAGGATTAAATTAACGACAGTTGTACTGCGTTCCGCAGAGAGAGTATGAGGTTGAAGTTTGTGTCGTTGGAACGCAACGAAAATTAATATTCGTGAATTCCTTTAATTTATTTTGGCAAACTTTGCTCACAAAAATCTTCTAACCATTTTTTAAGATGTTTATTTAGCGATCTACAATATAAATCTTTAAAAAAAAGTTTTTCCATACCAATAAAAATATAAAAAATAAAATGTAAGCAAGAGCTTTCGTTGCGTTCCAACGATGCCAACTTCAACAGTATGGAAAGGGTTGACTGAAAACCAGTAGTGCTATAGCAACTCGTGCACCGCGATTTTCTATTCTTTTGACAAATAAACTCTTTTTACGTACTTCAATATATACCTGGTAAAGCCTAAAAGTTCTTTTGACCATGTATTTTATTGGTTACTTTAAAAAAAATCTTCAAAAAACGGTCGAAAATGGGCAGTGACGGTGGTGTTCTCCTTCCTTGACACACTGCGTCATTTTGACCTGAACGAATTTGAAATAAAATGCTGACTTACCCAAAATTGAAAGTTTTCAATAATTTTTTACAACAATTCAACTTCAGGCTTTCCGAGTTGCTAAAGACTTGCCCTGTGGAAAGGTGGTGACATCTTACCGTCCGTTTTAATAAATTAAAACAAATACCTCGACCACGATTCATATACACTTTGTCCACCGCTCGCCTCACGAAGGTAGGCGTACGGTGCTGATGTCATCAGACGACGGAGATTCAGCCCGGACAGTGGCTTATTCTCCTCGAAACGTTTCATCGAAAATATTTTGTCCATAGTCCACCAGGGAATGGAGAAGAAACTCTGCGTTACGCTGGTTTTTCTCAAAACACAATTTTTCAAAATGGCACGCAGCATAACTTAAAAAATTTTCATTATTTTCACTCCAAATTTTGAGTACATGTTTAAAATAACATTCCAAAGAGAAATACGTACGGGATTTTCTATGAGTTAGTTATAACATTAGTTATTACCAAATTATTGTCCTTTTTTTTCTGTCGAAAATTAAGTTTTTGGTTTAATGCTCCCCAATTACACAAAAATTAATATTTTCACAATCCTCTACGTATTTCTCTAGCTATAGTCGTGTAAATTAATAGAAATTTATTTATTTTATTCTAACAAGGGGACAGTACGGCAGTCGGATTTTTGTAATTTTTCGTACTCATGGTACGTGAAGTTCAGAGCTCGAATATTAATATCCCAAAGCAGTTCGACGCCATATTCAGAAATTTTCGAGAAAATTGACTTTGAAGTTTTCGAGCGCACTCTTATCCCACAAAGATGCAACGATATTCGAACCGGGCTCGTGGCGTACCCGGTAGCGCTCGAGTCTAGTAATCGCGGGATCGCTGATTCGAGTCTCACTTCGATTTTTTTTTTTTTTTCATTTTTTTTTAATTCGCATACCTCCTTCATTTAAATATCCCGATAAATTTTTGTTGTATATAATCACATATTATTATATATAATTAATATAATATATCTATATATGTTTTTATATGGACAAAATCCATATATAGTTATTTATGTGCAAAATTCATTATAGTTATACATAATTATATATTTTCTCATATATTATCATATATTATTTATATATAACAATAGGTGATTATTTATAAAAAAATAAATAAATAATCCCGGGATAAAAATCATAAAATCTATGCTAATTCACATATATGTAATTATAATTGTCAATGATAAATGCAAGTCTTATTTTTGATTAGTTGATTAGAGCATTTATCATTGACAATTATAATTACATATATGTGAAGCCCCGGTGGCGGCTTCGGCCGCCGCCGCCCGGCCATGGAGTCGGATTCGTGGTGGCAGTGGTGTGCGGCGTGTGAGTTGCGCGATAACTCAACTCGGGAGCGGCCCTCCTTAGGCCGTAGGGAGGTTGGAAAGTACTCCCCCCCTTGCCAAGGGGCCCGCCTGGCCTAACCGCCGGGCGGGGCTTGGTAGCCGCCCCGTCCGGGCTCGTCGCCTCATGCGCGAGCTATCGGGACGGGGCGGTGCGCTGGTCGGGCGTGATCCCGACCCCACGCACTTGGGTGCCGCGTCGTATGCCGAGAGGCGGAGACGGCGCGTTACAAACAACAGGTGATTTAGTGTCCCCTTGTTAGAATTAGAAGTATACTGAGTGGAGAGATAAATTCCCAAGGAACTTGGGAAATTCCCAAGGAACTTGCCAAATTCCTTGGCAACTTTTGTCGAACCATGAATTGCCAAGGAAGCGTCCTTGGCAATGAATCTCTCTACTCAAATTCGTTTGCAATATACCAAGCGGAGAGACTTATGGCTAAGGATGCCTCCTTGGCAATTCGTGCTGCAGCATGAATCGAATCGTGCCAAAGCTAAATTCCTATTCAAGTTAAATGTCCATTCGTTTCGTGCCGAAGCACGAATCGAATTGGAATTTAGCTTCGGCACGAACCAATTTGTGCCACAGCACGAATTGCCAAGGCTGCATGCTTGGCGTTAGACCTCTCCGCTCGGTGTATCGTATCCTGACTCAAACATGAAATTTTCGCCGAATTTTCGTTCGAATTCGTTTGGAATATACCGAGCGGAGGGACTCATCGCTAAGGATGCTTCCTTGGCAATCCGTGCTTCAGCACAAATTGGTTTGTGCCGAAGCTAAATTCCAATTTGATATGTGCTTTGGCACGAAACAATTTGTGTCGAAGCATAAATTGCCAAGGAAGCATCCGTGGCGATAAATCTCTCTGCTCGGTATATTTTAATCTGATTCGAATGTCAAATCCTCGTCGATTTCACGTTTGAATCGGTGTGAAATATACTGAGCGGAGATATTCCTCACCAAGGGTGCTTCCTTGGCAATTCTTGCTGTGTCACAAATCGACTCGTGCCAAAGCTAAATTCTAATTCGAGCAAATTTTCCATTTGCTTTATACCGAAGCACGAATTGAATTGGAATCTCGCTTCGGCATGAACCAATTTGTGTCGAAGCACAAACTGCCAAGGAAGCATCCTTGGCGATACATCCCTTCGCTCGGTATATTCTAATCTGATTCGACCGTGAAATCCTCGTCGATTTCACGTTTGAATCTGTGTGAAATATACTGAGCGGAGATATTCCTCACCAAGGGTGCTTCCTTGGCAGTTCGTGCAGCATCACCAATCGACTCGTGCCAAAGCTAAATTCCAATTCGAGCTAATTTTTCCATTTTCTTTGTAGCGAAGCACGAATCGAATTGGAATCTAGCTTCGGCATGAACCAATTTGTGTCAAAGCACAAATTGCCACGGAAGCATCCTTGGCGATAAATCTCTCTGCTCGGTATATTCCAATCTGATTCAAACGTGAAAGCGACAAGAATTTCACATACGAATCAGATTGGAATATACCGAGCAGAGAGATTTATCGCCAAGGATGCTTCCTTGGCAATTTGTGCGACGACACAAATTGGTTCATGCCGAAGCTAGATTCCAATTCGATTCGTGCTTCGGTACAAAGAAAATGGAAAAATTAGCTCGAATTGGAATTTAGCTTTGGCACGAGTCGATTCGTGATGCAGCACGAATTGCCAAGGAAGCACCCTTGGTGAGGAATATCTCCGCTCAGTATATTTCACACGGATTCAAACGTGAAATCGACGAGGATTTCACGGTCGAATCAGATTAGAATAGACCGCGCGAAGGGATGTATCGCCAAGGATGCTTCTGTGGCAATTTGTGCTTCGACACAAATTGGCTCATGCCGAAGTGAGATTCCAATTCAATTCGTGCTTCGGTATAAAGCAAATGGAAAATTTGCTCGAATTAGAATTTAGCTTTGGCACGAGTCGATTTGTGACACAGCAAGAATTGCCAAGGAAGCACCCTTGGTGAGGAATATCTCCGCTCAGTATATTTCACGCGGATTCAAACGTGAAATCAACGAGGATTTCACGTTCGAATCAGATTAGAATATACCGAGCGAAGGGATGTATCGCCAAGAATGCTTCCTTGGCAATTTGTGCTTCGACACAAATTGGTTCATGCCGAAGCTAGATTCCAATTCGATTCGTGCTTCGGTACAAAGAAAATGGAAAAATTAGCTCGAATTGGAATTTAGCTTTGGCACGAGTCGATTCGTGACGCAGCACGAATTGCCAAGGAAGCACCCTTGGTAAAGAATATCTCCGCTCAGTATATTTCACACGGATTCAAACGTGAAATCGACGAGGATTTCACGTTCGAATCAGATTAGAATATACCGAGCGAAGGGATGTATCGCCAAGGATGCTTCCTTGGCAATTCGTCTGAAGCCGTTGAGTACCCAAAGTACGATAGCATGTACGTACCTTGACTTCCGGTTTTTTTTCCTTCGGCTTCTCGCTGTCACGATGTACCTCGATCTTCTTCTTCGTGTAATAGCCTGTAGCGGTTTTCTCGTCGATTATTTCCTTGTCGGGCTTCGTTGTCGGGATTTCTCTACGGTGGTGTGCCGGCGTCCTGAGGCGTCGCCCGCTACCACCGGGCTCGTTTCGTTTTTTACGGCAAATAAAAACTCACTAAAACGCGACGAACACAAACTCCACTCTATCACACACTATTACACATCGTTTGAAATATATTTCAAACGAATGTGCGAGGTTATGGCTCAGGCTTTCGACCTGTCAAAAATAAATTGTTCCGGAAGGAGGCGAGCGCGGTCGGTAAAAAAAAACGAAGCGAGCTGCGCGCCGCTAGTGAGAAAACGAATGAACTGAACGCTCGCTCCGGTACATGATATTTTGAGCTTAGTCGATACATTTTTACTACATTTACGTAAAAATTTTGAAATGCCTTTTCTCCGCCATTTGTTCATGAAAACATGCGAAACAAAGCTTAAAATGTGTGCTTTTTCATGATCCAGAGGATGACGCTCAGAAAATTACCGAAATTGCGATGCAATGGTTAATAATTCACCATTTTTCGCAGGGTAACCACAAACTGTAAATTTTTTTTTGAAATTTTGGATAACGGAGATCATCATCCCCTCGGAGCAAGTGTCCTGCATGCACATAACAAATTTCATTCCAATCGGTTGTCCTGTTTGGGAGAATTCTTTTGTCAAAATTTCGAAGCGGCCGGAGGCATGTGGCACATCGCCTTAAGAGGAACTGGGCTGAAATTAAATGTAAAAATCGAAGAACGATTTTAGAAATGTTCGATAAAAGGTCCAGGAATCATACGGAGCACTGATAGCATCTTTGCTCATGTAACTGCTCGCAGTCGGTTGAACCAATAGTGGCTACTTGCATTTAATCTTTGTTATTTGCCTAAGTATGTAAATTCGTTCCCCAGATGAACAAAAACATCTTAGGCGGTGCACTAGATCTTCTCAGCTTGTTTCAATCTTCAAAAATCGTCGTATCGATTTTTTTTGCCGCCTCCGACTGATTTCGTCTCCCCTCATGAGAAAATGCAAAGCTTCTCTTCATGTTTCCTAACCCAGCTCGAGCACACTTTGCATTGATATTCGTTCAGAAAGCAATTTTTTTGGAGATAAATTCGACTATCATACTAGACGGCGTGGTGGAATGAGAAATGGAATCCGAAAAACATCCAATCCCCGAAACTTTAGCGTCAAATTATTGAGAGTTTGTTATAAAAAATTCGCCTGGCGATTTTTTTTTTGATGATCATTGACCTGGTTCTGTAAATTTTGATTTCTTGAGAAAACGATAAGATCAGGCACCCTCAATGGATAAGCACGTTAAAAATCGTAAATCTCATGAATTGTGACGTGCTTCACTCTTTGGCACGCCGACCGATAGCAGACGATAGGTGAAACGTCAAATCGTCCGGCTGGTCACGAGTCTCGAACCGGATAGGTTGACAGGTGAGGTAGCGAATGATTCACTAAACGTCAGATCACGCGCGCTGGCATTTGTCAAACGCAGCGTTTTCGCAGAACCTTCGTGACGTCAGCCACGGCTACGTGGCCCTTCGTCTACTCTGCGGCCCTTTTCGATCGTCCATCATGGCGGATTCGAGCGTTACTTTCGAAGATCGAACGCCTATTTTCTAATGCTTCCCATTTGATGACGCGGTCGAAATAAAAGAAAACGGCTCAGTAGAAGTGTGTGCCGGGTTCAGCAGTAACCTGCTGAACCCGGGATTTCCCGCTGATACACCTATTCTGGATCACCCTGTATGTATTTAAATATGAGACATTATGATATGGTACTTCGGGGACCCATGCGCGTGTCCCAGAAGTGCACAGGCAAACACATTTGTACGTGTATATGAAGCTATTTATAAAGTTATTCCGAGCACCCATGTGCTCGTCCCTGAAGTTACGGGTAAGCTTAGCGGTAAAGTTATTATGGGAACTGAATGTCTCTAAAGTATACGGGGTATACGTGCTAAATTTAAATATATGTTTAAGAATATTTTATATAACGGGGTTTCTGAGTGAAATCGACCATGTATGGGTCGTTCTGGTTAAAATGTACCCCAAGAAAAATATAAATGTGCGCGTTTAGCGCGAGGAAAAAATCTTAATAATTATTACAATTTGTACCTGATATGAATATTTGGAGGGCGAGAGTGCTAGGACGTAACAGTAGACCATGAACGTAAACGAATCCGATATTCGACGCGGCGTTCTCAGTCTGTAGGGATTCTTCCACATCAGAAACACTTGCATGCGGTCTCGGATTCGTTTCCCGATTTAAAAGTCGTCGATTGGAACAGAAATTCACATGAGATTCTACGTTGATAAATACGCCTGTTTCAACCGTTTATTTTATCGGATCGAGAAGAATCCAACATGAAAAACGTTACGGGCAAATTCTGTTTTGTGTTTCATTATCGAAATAACCTTGCTTCATATACACGTACAAATGTTTTTGCCTTTACACTTCTGGGACACGCGCATGAGTCCCCGAAGTACCATATCATAACGTCTCATATACAGGGTGATTCAGTACAGGTCGTGCATCCGGCAACTACCGATTCTGGACGATGTTCGGAACGAACCTGCTTAGCCGAATTTTTTAATTCGCAATAGCTTTTAAATCGGAAGCAATAGAATTCTCGAATTCTAGACCAATCAGAATCGCCGTTACGTACACGTTGGGAGACGCCTCAGTGCCGGGTTATCAAGGCACCGATTCCAAACATTTGAAAAAGTGGCATAGTTCAGACGGAATTTCGTTTCGCAAACGCGAAAGTTCTTTTGTTCAAACCGAAGTTTGCTGTCCATCTCTATCAAATGATGAAGCAACGAGTGATCGGCGTTTGTCACATGTGCAATGAATTATGCTGCGACGTCCAGTTCTTTCATTAAAACAATATTTTTATCCAAACATACGTCGATTTTAGGTTCTATGATAATTCGAATGGGATAAATAAGTCATATGATGTAACGCTCGGTCTCGGCGATTTCTTTGATGAACTGTCACCGTCGATTAAACCTTCGTGAACGATTAAAAAAACGAATCTAGAAATGTAGAATGCGCATTGCTCAGTTTTACATGTTTCAGAGAGTTGAAAATAATTACTTGACAAAAGGGGAGAGAAAGGTTTTGCTGATCGCAACGCATATTAAAAATGCACAAAAAATGGGGTGAAGGTCAAAATGTCGAATGGCCAAGTGTAGAATGGCAAATATTTCGAAAGGACGGAATTATGAACTCTCAAAATAGCGAAGGTTAAATTATTCGAAATGTTATCCTTCGACCGATGACGAAATCGAATAACTATTATACCATAGGAGTTTATTCAAGAGCTCATTTATTCGAGAATATATATTGAGATCGTCTGCAGTTTGAGTCATACAAATACAGATTCGATAAATCTACAACATTCATATCTCCGAAATAAAAAAAAAGAACGAGTACCTAACATTCGTAATACCCTCTATAGCTAAAAGCCATGGATCAAGACTACGATCTTCGAATGTGTAGATCTCAAAAACGCAAATGATCGATGGTCCGAAATAGCGAATCCCTACATGGCGAATGCCTAAATGGCGAACTTGGCATGGCTGCCTGACCCGACTGATCACTAACGCCATCTGCCATCTTCATTCTGAAGCGCAACCGTTCGCCTGTTTGATCTATCGCTATGGGGGCGTACACAAATTACGTAACGTCAAATTCCCCGACTTTTGACACCCCCCCCCTCACCCACGTAGCAGGACCGTAACGCCACCCAGGACCCTCCCCCCACCGCTATTCCGTTACGCAACGGGTGCTTTGTGGTCCATAATTGCATTTTTTTCATAGACATAACTAATTATGGAAGGATCGGATTTATACTCTCATTTTATGACGTATATATTCATCTAGTTTTATAGCAATTTTTATAAAAAAACTTTAAATGTAACCGAGATATATGCCTTCATTTGACGACGAAAAAAAATCTCTTCATTGTCTTATCGATATATTTATGAAACGTTATCTGTAAATAAAAAGTCTAAAATTTATCGACATTGTTTACAAATGTAGCTATCGTTATACGTAGCCGTTTTTGTATTTTGATTTTTTTACAAAATGCCGACGGTTTGGACATTTTTTTTAATTTTCAATGCCCTTTTTTGTATTCAAGCCATCTTTAAAAATATTAATTAGACATTTTTTTAAAGTCGGCTACGTACAACCTTAGTGGCTGCAATTACAAGTGCCAACAAAAATTGAGAATTGGATGATCAGTTTTTGAGTACTCGCTGGGACAGGTCGGAAGAAGGAGTTTCGAGAAAAACGCGTTCAATGTTTTCGTTCTGTTTTTTAAATATAAAGTTATGTTTTTTCTAGAATATTAATACTTACATTAAAGTATCTTGTACCGGGCGAGATGACGGTTCTTCATTTTCATTAAATTTTACAAAATAATAAGAGTCTGCACTTCATCTATTGTGAACGAGGCCACACCTGTATAGATCGTGAGGGCACTAGCCGGTCGCGCTACGTGTTCCCACTAAAGTAACTGCAACTCCCTCAATTTTCGGAATTGTGACAACAAATTTTGGCAACATGTTTTTAAATATATGTACATTCAAGATTTATAAAAAATAATTTTATTTCTCCAAATTTTGCTTGGTGAAAGGGGGAAAGATACTGTGCAAGTTCTTGAACAGTGACTTCCCCCCTTAACTAACATTTCATATGGAAAGCTGTCGACTTTCCGCGGCAAAATTGCGCGCGCGATTTAAATTCAAAAATTGAACATGCACATATTTTACTCTTTCTGGCAGTTCTCAAATCGTGACGTAAATTTCCTACCTCACATTCGCTGATGCATCAGCGACCGTGATGGATGGACGTGCGATACAATTTCCACGTTACAGTTATGCTATGCTCTATCCGAGTACAAATATCTCTATCTCGGTACAAATTTTGTTTATCCAACAAAATTTTCTCTTTCGTACAAAATTTCTTTGCGATACAAATTTCTTCTTCGGTGCAAATTTTCTCTACAGTACAAGTTTTCTCTTCGGTACAAAGTTTCTCTTCGATACAAATGTTCTCTTCGATACTGTTGAGAACACAGCGATTTTGTTAAGGGAAATACCTTCATTCGACGAGAGTCTTACACACTGGATATTAATCCTTATTATACCCTTATGAAACGAGAGTTTTCCCATAACGCATATTTCGACCTCGCAGTGATCCGCGTCATTACAGGCGATAAAAAAACAAGAGGTCGGGCACGCAGGCCACAGAATGCTAACGATCCTAGTGAATAAAGGGCAAAGCTTGTCCTCGGATCTAACGCAAATTCGCGACCTAGTGGCCAGATTCGAGGACTCGACGACGACGAGCCGAGACGAGACGCGGAAGCGCGCGCGCGAGAGCAATTTCGCAAAAGAGTTAGACTTTCTTCGCACAGTCGCAACACGAAGCCCGGGCCAGGCCGATGGTCGTTCGCCGGTGATTGCCGAATTCCGCGCATACATTTTCTTCGAAACTGTTGAGAACACCGCGATTTTCTTAAGGGGTTCCCCTTAAGAAAATCCGACTCTCGTCTAATTATCCGACTAAGTATCCGACTAAGTATCGTCTAAGTATCCGACTCTCGTCTAATAAACATGTTCATGTTTATTAGGCGAGAGTCGGATACACACTGGATATTAATCCTTATTACCTTATGGCAGGAGAGTTTCCTCACAACGCATATTTCGACCGCGCAGTAGTCCAAGTCGTTACAGGCGATGAAAAAAACAAGATGTCGGGCACGCAGGCCACGCCGCGCAACGCGGAGAGGGCGGACAGACGCCGCCGATAAAGGGCGTCAGAAACTGAGATTCAGCGAAAGGCGCAGCACAACCGCACATAGACCAAATTATGATCGGAATGCTAACGATCCGAGCGAATAAAGGGCATGAGCACTGTAAAAAATAAGCGTGTTGTCGGTGTGTTAAAACAACACACAACAACGCCCACAACGTGTGTAGAACCTGGTTAATATGTTGAAACAATGCGTTTTACTTATTTTGCCGTGTTGAAACAACACGCTCTATACCATTCTTGGCATCAACACGATTTTAACGTATTGCCGGAGAAGACACATACTGTAACACACATAAAGCGCGTTGAATCAACCCATTTTTTCGGATCAACACCACAAACAACCCGCGTCGAGTGAGTTGATATCATAATATGGCGATCGTTTATAACCTCGCTATATATCATGGATGGACGTGTGAGAGATTTTCAAGTGCGAAATGTGTTATTTTAAAACCAAAACCACATATGTTTTTGCTCCACCACATCGTGAAAAATCACAAACATGACCCTCGGCTGAAAATTAAGTGCGCTGAGGACGGGTGCGCTACAGTTTTCAAAAAATGGAAAACTTACAAACGACACGTGGCCCGGGAACATCCCGACAACGAGATTCGAACTGAAACGCCTTTCATTCGACAAAACGAGGGTTATACGTTTGAAGAAGAAGGTGAGTAATTATTAAATGACTACTGTTGAAGTTGGCTATCCTGCTCGACAGTAAGCATATGCGTGCGCATCTATATCTCGGTCTCCCTCTGAGACGGTAAGCGAGAGCCGTGTCGTAAGGAGTCGTTCTCAAACTCTCGAGCAAGAGACACGTATTATTCCTGAAGTATATCTATAATTAATAAAGAGTTTATTCGTTTTAAAAAAAAGAGAGTGTATTCTTTCCTTGTAACTCGCTCCTCGATATCTCTACGTTTAGCCACGATAATTGGTATTTCCACAAAGGTTCAACAGGTTATGGGCCCAGAACCCTTAACTGCGTAAATTGTCGTGGAGAGAGAAACGGGAGGAGTGGCGCGAGAATTCGTGGTACGCGGGAACGGAAAAACGTGCGGCGGGAAGAGTCGAAGCTGCCATCTTGGTGGAAAAAGCCGGTAGTCGCGTGCGCGAGTGTTCAGTGTAATCTCGAGTCTACTAGATACGCGAAGAGAAATGTCGGAAACATTCTTGACGGCTTTCTTACATTCGACATTCTTACGTCCATATTGACGGCGAATGAAATCTTCGACGTGGTAGACGAATCGAGGGTCAAGCCGGAAAATGTAGCCGGGCTAAACGAGCAACTGACAAAAACGTGGGTACGCGATAACGCCAGAGCGACGGCAATCATTTCAGCAGCCATGGAATACTCTCAGCTCGAGAGTATATACGTCTGCAGATCAGCGAAAGAGATTTGGGACAGACTGACAACGATCCATCAACAGAAATCAGAGTCAAGCAAGCTAATGCTCACACAACGGTTTCACGAGTATCGAATGGCGCCAACAGATATTGTAATACAGCATGTATCAAAAGTGCAAAACATGGTGGGCCAACTCATCGACCTTGGAGAGAACGTGTCGGATGTCACCATCATAGCGAAAATCTTGGCGAGTTTGACGACAAAGTTCAACAATCTATAGACAGCCTGGGACAGCGTAGATCCAGCGAGACAAACCGTTGAAATTCTGCAAGAAAGACTACTGCGAGAGGAAAGCCGGCTCGTCGCAGAAGGAGGCTCGGTCAGTGCGCTAGCGGTCTCTAAGCAAAGTGAGTCTAAAAACAAAAAAAGAAAAAGAAACGACCTATCGTGTGCTATCGGTGCCAAGAAAAAGGCCATTACGCGAGTGGGTATCCGCAAAAGAAAGGTGATAAAAGTGAGCGCGGGAAAGGAAACTCGAAAAACGACTGTGCGTTCGTTGCCGCGGTCTGCGAGAACGAGAGCAAGACGCGCGTAAAAGACGGTCGGTACGAAAAATCGACGACCGAGCAAGTGCATCAGTTACTGCGTTCCGATACGAGAGATGCTGGGTTACCGACAGTGGCGCGTCGGCACACATGACCTCGCGTCGGGATTGGTTCGTCGAGTTTCGCGCGACAAGTGGCGACACAGTATCACTCGGAGATGATGGAGAGTGCGACATTATCGGTATTGGAAAAATTCGTGTTCAGAGACTCGTGGATGGTGAGTGGACAGATCCGGTCATTGAGGATGTGTTGTTGGTACCAAAAGTGACGAAAAATTTGTTTTCTGTCGGGATGTGTGCAACAAAAGGCTTTCACGTAAAGTTCGAAAATGAAACGGTAGAAATCTCACGAAAAGGCGTGGTCGAAGCGACCGGCGTGAGACAGTCGAACAAATTGTATCGAATGTTTTTCTGTGTGAAAAGCCCGCGAAACGAAGCCAATAAGACGGCGCTGAATTTCAAAGTTTGGCACGAGCGCCTAGGTCACATCCACAAGCGATCATTGTGTGAACTGGTGAAGAAAAATCTAGTGGACGGTGTTAGTATAAAAGATACGTCAGCATTTTTCTGCGAGGCCTGTCAGCTGGGAAAAATGCCCAAGTTACCGTTCGCGAAAAAACGGTAACTTGGGAGAAGGTGGTTAGACAGCCCGGGGAATTTGTGCATAGTGACGTGTGTGGACCAATGTCGGTTCAGTCACCCTCCGGATCTCGATTTTTCGTAGCGTTCAAAGATGATGCCACTGGTTTCCGGGTGGTCTATTTCATGAGGCACAAATCCGATGTGCTAGATTGTTTCCGAGAGTTCGAACGAGTCGTTGCAAACAAGTTCGGTCGCGCAATGACCACGTTACTTGCTGACAACGGTCGCGAGTAATGCAACGAGAAAATGCGGCAATACTTAGTGTCACGAGGCATAACAATGGAAAACACAGCTGCGTATACGCCCGAACAGAACGGGGTTGCAGAGAGACAATCGTACGATCGTCGAGTGCGCAAGAACGATGCCTCAAGCGAAGAATCTTCCGACAACGTTGTGGGCGGAAGCTGTCAACACAGCTGTCTACACCCTGAAGCGTGCGGGACACTCAAGAACAGGCGGAAGCAAAACTCCATACGAGCTGTGGACAGGAAAACGACTCAATCTTAGCCACATGCGGATTTTTGGGTCACAGGCGTTTCAAAACATTCCAAAGCAACTGACTAGGAAGTTCGATGGTTGAGCTAAAAAATTGGTCCTCGTGGGATATGAGGGAGAGTCGTCCAACTATAGGTTGTATAACCCCGAGACAAACTCTGTATCTGTTTCCAGAGACGTGTCGTTCAATGAACAAGCTGGTCGGCCAGACCTACAGGGATCGCTTGACGTAGAACAAATGTTACCAGTGGTTGGTAGACTCGTGGAAAATAAGCCAGCGGACGATAATCAAGCAGCAGTTGATAATCAAGGGGCAGTCGATAATCAAGCAGCAGTCGATAATCAAGCAGTCGTCGATAACCAAGCAGCAGTCGGTAATGAAGCGGCGCAAGTCGAGAATGTACGTATCGACCGCCAGGAAAACCCGCAACAAGGTAGTCGGGCACGATCATTACGTGATCGGTCGACAATTCGTCCACCTGCAAGGTATGAATTGAACTTCATCGAATACAACGTACCAACAACAGTACAAGAGGCAACATCGGGACCAGACGGCTCAAAATGGTCAGAAGCAATACAAAATGAGCTCGAGGCACACCACAAGAACGAAACGTGGTCACTCGTGCCGAGGATACCTGGTGGTATAAAACAATAAACTCCAAATGGGTCTTCAAGGCTCTACAGGACCAAAAAAGGCACGATATACCGATACAAAGCTCGCCTATGTGCAAGAGGTTTTCAACAAAGAGAAGGTGTGGACTACAACGAGACGTTTTCTCCAGTCGTGCGATACGACTCGTTCCGTGTGCTGTTGGCAACAGTCATACAAGAAGACTACGAGATCGTCCAATTCGATGTAAGTACGGCGTGCCTGCACGGAGTACTGGACGAAGATGTTTACATGGAGGTCCCACATGGTCTCGACGTTCAACGAGAAAAAAGTGCGCGCGCAAATGTAGTGTGCAGATTAAATAAGTCTCTTTACGGACTCAAACAAGCACCTCGGTGCTGGAACGTAAAGTTCCGCTCATTTTTGAGAAAGTTTAATCTGAAAGAGACAAGTGCGGATAAGTGTATATTTGTCGGTAACTACGAGGGTTCCGAAGTTTACCTGGCGCTTTTTGTTGATGACGGTATTATCGCAGCGAGATCAATGAAAGCTTTCGATTCAATCATAAAAACGCTAAAAGAGTTCTTTGACATCACCCTAGGTGATTGTAGCAATTTCGTGGGGTTACAAATCTGTCGAGATCGGGTCAATAAAACAATGTTCATCCACCAAAGCGCGTATGCAACAAAAGTTCTCGATAGATTCGGGATATCAAGTGCGAAAGGAGTATGCGATCCTCACATGATTCTATATCCTATTGAGGAAAACGAAAAGCGGTGTAATGCACCATATCGGGAAGCTGCCGGTTCACTCATGTTCCTCGCCATCGTATCTCGTCCTGATATCGCGAGAATCATAGGCAGGCTGTGAAACGCATTATGGCGTACCTAGTCAAAACCGTAGATGTAGGTATAGAGTACCGAGAAGACGGAAAAGAGTCTGATTTAATCAGATTTTCTGATGCAGATTATGCAAGTGATATTGCGACGCGCAGGTCAACGACCGGATATGCCTTCAGCATAGCTCACGGGCTCGTTACCTGGTCGTCTCAGCGCCAAAAGTTAGTTAGTATCTTTGAGTACGACCGAGTCCGAGTATATCGCAGCAGCAGCGGCTGCAAAAGAAGCGTTGTGGTTGCGTAGTTTATTGAGTGGAATCGGTCATCAATGTGATAAAGGTACAAGATTATACGTAGACAATTAGAGCGCCATACGTCTTGTTAAGAACCCTGAGTTCCACAAGAGAACCAAGCACATCGATGTCCGATACCATTTCATTCGTGAAAAAGTTGAAAGTTGCGAGATTGAGGTCATGTATGTACCAACTGACTGTCAGCGAGTGGACATACTGACAAAGCCACTTCCAAGAAATCGTTTTTGCAAAATGCGCGCGAGTCTTGGTTTGCTTCGCTATAGCGAACACTCAAGCGGCGGAAGTGTTGAAGTTGGCTATCCTGCTCGATAGTAAGCACATGCGTGCGCATCTATATCTCGGTCTCCCTCTGAGACGGTAAGCGAGAGCCGTGTCGTAAGGAGTCGCTCTCAAACTCTCGAGCAAGAGACATGTATTATTCCTGAAGTATATTTATAATTAATAAAGAGTTTATTCGTTTGTAAAAAAAGAAAGGGTATTCTTTCCTTGTAACCCGCTCCTCGTTATCTCTAAGTTTAGCCACGATAATTGGTATTTCCACAAAGGTTCAACAACTACAAGCCTTTTACCTTATAATTACATAAGCTGACAATAGTACGATAGCTGTGTATAAAAAGTAATGTAGAATCGAAGTTTGGGTATTCTCTACGCTCTTCAAAGTGACATTTACAAAATGTTGATATTTATAGAGCCAACCCTGGCGGAAACAATTCTACTATAACGTCATTTTTACGTCAACCTACATATTTTAACGGGCCTGTCTTATAAATCTACAGCATAAGCTTTCACGTAATATGTTGTAGTTTGACGTAAAAAAGTTCTACGTATTTCTACAACATTGAACAACCTTTTACTACTTTGCAGTAGTTTGTTTTTGTTCAACGTAGAAAACATATATTCACGCGGAACTAAGCTTTGACGTAGTATCTTGTAGTTTGACGTAAAAAAGTTCTACGTATTTCTACAACATTCAACAATCTTTTACTACTTTGTAGTAGTTTATTTTTGTTTAACGTAGAAAACATATGCTTACGCGAAACTAAGCTTTGACGTAGTATCTTGTAGTTTGACGTAAAAAAGTTCTACGCATTTCTACAACATTGAACAATCTTTTACTACCTTTTGTAGTAGTTTGTTATCGTTGAACGTAGAAAACATATTCACGCGAACCCAAGCATTGACGTAGTATCTTGTAGTTTCACGTGAAAATCTTCTACGCATTTCTACAACATTGAACAATCTTTTACTACCTTTTGTAGTAATTTGTTATCGTTGAACGTAGAAAACATATTCACGCGAAACCAAGCTTTGACGTAGTATCTTGTAGTTTCACGTGAAAATCTTCTACGTATTTTTACAACTTGTAACTACTTTTTAATTCTCAGCAGTAGTTGGTGGTTATTGATCGTAGTAAGCTGTATTGATGTGAAATTAAGCGTTGACGTAGTATTTCATAGTTCCACGTAAAAATCTTTTACGTACATTTACAACTTTTGATTACTTTTTAACGTTAAGCAGTTAGTGAATATTTATCACAATAAGCACATTATGCGAAATTGCGCTTTGACGTAATTCTTGTATTTTTACGTAGAAAACTTCTATGTACTTTTACAAACATATTAGATAATATTAAATACTGTAAATTTCTTTTGAAATTTATAACATTGTTCATGTTATATCTAATGTTATTGTAGTGTTGTTATAGAATAGGTGGAAGAAAAAAATGCACTCGATACCGCTTGTGAGATTTTTTCTATAGTTTTTATTTTCAAATGAATACACGAATCTTAAATTATACCAGATTCAATCTTCAATTGTATGGCGACAGTCCAATATAAATATTTTTTTCAGTTTTTCTTACATACAAAATGGTTTGCGAGCTTCAATTCATTATGAAAAGTTATTGCAAATTGAATAAAGAACAACATACTCTACATTCAATATCGTCCGAAGTAATTGCATAAGTCCGTGCATAACAGTGTTTGCACTGCCTGCGAAAACAATCAGTTTTTGCAGTGTCTCACAGTGTTTAAACACTGTTTGCATTAACCAACTTTGCTATCGCTTTTTTACGCGCCACTATGTAGATACATGTAGATACATGTAGTTTCACGTACAACTAACTACTGCACAAATTAACTACAATAATCTACATGTTACTAGTAGAAACTAAAAAAGTGCGCGAAACCCCATACTTAGACGTTAAACCACGTAGATTTCACCATGCCTTTGTGCTGTAGTTTGATCGATATACATTTAGTTTCGCGTGGTTGCCCGTACTTCGACGTAGATGCATGTAGTTTCACGTACTTTTCAAACGTACCCTTTTTACAACGATCTACAACTAACTACTGCACAAATGTACTACAATCTACATAATACTAGTAGAAACTAAAAAAGTGCGCGAAACCCCATACTTAGACGTTGAACCACGTAGATTTCCCCATGCCTTTGTGCTGTAGTTTTTTTCGTACTTGGAACTAGTTTCGCAATAAAACCGCGTAAATATTTTTTCCGCCAGGGAAATATACCATCGCGCGAACGTCTGGGATGGTCCAGTGCTCAGTTTTTGAGTTATATCCGGGAAAACTGGCAGGTTAGCCAGACATGCGGAGTATTTCAACTATTATAATGGTAATTTTTTAGATTATTATTCTTTCGCTGTTAATGAAAATGTGTGATATACCGCTCAACAAGACTTTGCATAGTAATTCCTTGCTTAAATTAATTATACATAGTAATTCCTTGCATAGACTGGTTATGCTAGGTTAACTCCTTGCGAAGGTTGGTTACGCTAGAATAATTCCTAGCGTAGACTGTTTACGCTAAAATAATTCTTTCCGTATACTGGTTACGCTAGAATAATTCCTTGCGTAGACTGGTTACGCCAAAATAATTCCTTGCTTAGACTGGTTAGGCTAGAATAATTCCTTGCGTAGACTGGTCAGGCTCGAATAATTCCTTGCATAGAATGGTTACCGTAGAATAATTCCTTGCACAGGCTGGTTACGCTAGAATAATTCCTAGCGTAGACTGGTTACGCTGAAATAATTCATTGCGTAGACTGGTTACGCTAGAATAATTCCTTGCGGAGACTGGTCACGCTAAAATAATTCCTTGCGTAGACTGGTTAGGCTAGAATAATTCCTTGCGTAGACTGGTTAGGCTAGAATAATTCCTTGTGTCTACTAGTTATGCTAGAATAATTCCTTGCATAGCCTCAGTATGCAGTGAAAAAGTGATTGGTGTCTTACTTTTGTTAGGCATAGTATTTAAAAGGTTACTGGTTCTATGTAAAGTCTGCACGTATGATTCGTCTAACTTTTTATTCCCGCAATCAGTATCCGCAAGGCTAATCCCCTTCGGAAACTGGTTATGCAGTTGCAAAAGTGACAATTGACCTTCTATAGAAACACAGAGCTCACTGACCCTGTACAACACTTAACCTCGCAATACGTTTTGTTTTTTGACAGGTCGTGTACGAGTTTGTTCGACGAGTACTGTATAGTGTTCGCAATTTGGATAAGTAAACAATAAAAAGGTATAATTAATTGTTATATCGGTGTGGCATGTAGTATTTTGCACTACGTTTATTTTTATTTTAATAGGCGCACGCAATTGTGGTCCGCCTTGGCTTGAAAGGTGGCCGAGGCGGGTGACAACGGTGCTAACGACAATGATACAAATTGTTTCTCTATTTACGTAGAGTGTGAGTTCGCGAACATTTAAACGTTGAATTCACAATTTTTCCGTGTATTTTTTCCAGTGACTCGGAGGCTCGCTGGGGGCCAGAGCTTGTTTTTGGCGATTTACCCGCCTAGCCAAATCCTCCGTGGAGGCTCTGATGCTTCGGTCCGGCATAAAGGACATCGGGAATCTTGTTCCATGTGCGAAAGCCGGTCTGCCCACGAGGCGCAGCAACAGCAATGCCCACACGTCAGAAAAATGTGGGTGGCCCTCTGGAGGTAGCATATCTTGCATGCGACTGTAAACGAAATTAAAAACAAGTACCCACAATTTTAACTATATAGCTGACAATTGATGCGAAGTGCGTGCCAATAACGTCAATGTTTCAAGAAACACAAGAGTTTGGAAGAATTGAACATTCTCGCAAAGCAGTATAGATTCGTAAATCTCATTTGAACAAGCCGCGGTTCCAGAGAAGTTTTACCGCCATATTCCACTTTGGCGCTTGTGTGAAGCAACATCGACATCATGGGGCACATATACTCAAAAGAGAAGTGAGCCTACGAATCATCAACACTTCAAACAGACGCCGGCGTCACCGCAGGCCACATTGTCTTTGGAAAGAAGCGACCCTACGGATCTGTTCCCTGATGGCAAGGTACACTCCGGCCGATTAACTCTGTGGAGCTCAGATTTGGACCAAGTGATCTTTTTTCTCTTATTGAAATGTCAAACCACGTACACTCGGTTCTTTGGAAATCTGTGTACACTTCTCTCCAAATAATAGTGGTCCCCTCCCCGAAAATTCGAATTTTCGGATTGTGCTTTCACTTTTACGGGTTTTTTTAAAACGTATGAGAGGTAGGGGCATGTGCATCTTTTCATCCACCCCGATTTGATTAGCAATTATATGATGGAGACGTTATTCAAAGTAAGAATGTCAACCCAGAGAAGTGTGAATGTCTCATTTCCGGCCAGCGCTTGTAAGAAATATCTGTGTATCTGTGTATTGAAAATCGAATTTTCGGATTGTGCTTTCGCTTTCACGGGTTTTTTGAAGCGTATGAGGGGTAGGAGCACGTGCATCTTATTATCCACCCCGATTTGATTAGCCACCCCGATTGATATTATGGCGACATTATTATAAGTAAGGTAGTCTTCGAGGATTCGGCTTCGATCCGGCCAGTCAAGGTTATTCCAAAGTCGGAATAGAAATACGGGATGTTTACGTTTCGGCCCTCTGATTAGGGTCCTCTTCAGAAATTTTATTTTTCTGTATATAATACGATACACATTTTATTATATAACAATGTTTGAGAACGGTTGTAAATATGAGCGTTTATGTTCATGATTCGGTTGTCTAATTCATAAATCTTATAAGTGTTAGTCATTTGGTATAATAATTCAGTTTTAGTTATACTTAAGTTAATGCAATGTGAATAATGTAGTTGATTATATTATTTATTGTTTTTGGTGTGTTAGTGTTTGAAATGTATGATGTGTGATATAGCGGTTTACTCAATTATGGAATAATAAAGAGATGAAGTGTAAGAGATAACTAACCTCGATGTCTTGATATTTCAAATTTTTGCTAATACTTAGAAGGTTGTGTCGAAGAACATTATTTATGGGAGTAAATAATGTTAGGTGAGAAATTACTCCATCAATAGAGATGTTATCGTTTATCGGCGATTTTGCATGTCTGTAATCGATAATTCATTATAAAGCAAATAAAAAAGGGAAAAAGTTGTGTGTTTTGTTGAAGAATTATTTTGTCAAAAAGTTATGATAATTACCTATTGAGTTGTTTTTATATAAACTTTGTTACGCCTTCTAAGATGAGCAAAAGCTCGAAATTTACAATTTTTGTCTCTACATGTTGAGTTGTGTGGTCAACGAGAGTTCGAGAAAAACTGAGAGGTGTGTTTATTTTATGGAGTGTATTCGAGTCTCTGTGCGGTGAATCGGGGGAGGAAGATCATTTGGGCAGTGACGTGTCAAGGAAAATAAAATAGATGTGTCAAGATGGGCATATTTGAGATAAGTGATAATGTCATTGATAAGTTAGTTTATCGTGTCAGTGTATTAAATTAGTTTATAGTGTCAGTAATTTTAAAATTGTTATGTGAGGTGAATGCTGTAAAATGTTTTAATAATTATATGATAGAATTGTAAATTGAACTTAGTTTTTGTATGTCTGTTCTAAAATTTATAGAGTTGGAGTGTGCCTTAATTTGGATCATTTCAAGGATTAATCTTTTTTTAAGCCAGTTCTCATTATTTAAGATTTTTACGTTGTCAAATTGGAAATCGTGTTTTTGTTCTATTGCATGTTGTGCTAAAGCTGTGTGTATTGTGGTGGTGTGTTTTATGCTATTTTTGTGTTCTTTAATTCTGGTTTCAAGGTATCTTTTGGTTTGACCAATGTATGTGGCGTTACAGTCTTTACAATCGATTTGGTAAACTACGTTTGATTTTCGGTTGTTGTTTATCTTGTCTTTGGTGGAGCCAATGATTGATGAAATGTTGTGTCTATTGTTTGTGACTAGTGTTATGTTGTATTGTCGGAAGAGATGAATCAGTTGATGATGTATGCTTTTGGTGTAGGGAAGGTTTATTAATCTGGAGGAATCAAAATTGATGTTATTGGTTCTTTTATTGTTGATTATGGAGAGCCGTTGTTTTATTATTTTTTCTGTGAAAGTGATTGGGTAGCAATTTTTTGTCATTGTGTTACTGATGAGTTGTAGATTTTCGTTGTGAAATGACGGATGAGATAATTTTATTGCTCGGTCAACTAGCATGTAGATTATGGCTTTTTTTTGAGAGAGTGGGTGGTGTGAGAAGAAATTTATAAATCTGCCTGACCAGGTTGGTTTTCTGTACCAATTAGTGATAATTGAGTTTTGTTTGCGGATTAGAAGTAAATCTAGAAACGGGATTTTGTTGTCTATTTCGTTTTCGGATGTGAATTGTAATTTTGGATGGTAAGAGTTAAAGATCTTTTTAGTAGGTTCTATTTCGTGTGTTGGTAGAGCAATAATAATATCGTCGACGTATCTTTTATATAGTGGTGGTGAGAATTTTAGTTTTTCTAGACAATTTGTTTCGAGATCTATCATGACTATGTTGGATAATATTGGAGCTAAAGGTGAACCCATAGGTAATCCTGAGATTTGTTGGTAAATTGCATCTTGGAAAGTGAAGAATGTTGAGAACATGATGTATTCTATGGCTTTAATTATTTCATGTAAAGGAAATGTTATTGAAAATAAGTTTGCTCGTTTTTGTAGGCTTTGAATGACTAGTTGTAGTGGGATGTTGGTGTAGAGAGAAACGACGTCAAATGAGACTAATTTATGGTTAAGTGGGATTGAGATGTTGGAGAGTGAGTGTTTTAGGTGGAAGCTATCTTTAACGTGTGAATTGGTCGTGCTGATTAATTTAGAGAGTTTCGATTGTATGAATTCGGCAAGTTTATGTGTTGGACTATTTATAGATGATACTATTGGACGAAGTGGATAGTTGTTTTTGTGAATTTTGGGCAAGCAGTAGAGACGGGATAGGTTGCAATTTTCGGCTTTTAAATATTTATACTTAGTTTCATCTATGATTTTTAGAGTCTTCCATCTGGAGAGAATATTGTTGATGCCTTTTTGTAATGTATTGATGGGATTTTTGTTTGTTGCTTTGTAAATTGTGGAGTCCGCAAGTAAGTCAAGAGTTTTTGCAATGTAGTCTGATTTTTTAAGAATAACGGTTGAGTTTCCTTTGTCAGCTCGTGTTACCAAAAGTTGAGGGTTGTTTTTTAAAAATAAGGATGTGTGTTTTATGATTTGGTTTGTGTTGGAAAATGATGTTGGAATATTTATTTTGTTTAGGATCTTATTGAATCTGGTTCTAATTTCTATTTGTCTAGGTTTGTCAAGTAAAAATTCCAGTTTAGCTTCGAGTTCGGAGATTGATTTATGGATGTGGGTTTTTATGTTTGAGGGTCTGAGTTACGGAAAACAGAATTTTTCACCCAAAGACAATAAAGTGGAAATGTGTAGCGGAATGTCAATATTGGAGAGGTTTATGAGCCAATCTTTAGTTTTGCTTAATGTGATTGTTGAATTTATGTTGTTCAGAGGATCGGTGGGAAGATTGTTGTTTGTGTCTTGTTGTCTATTATTAAGAGTTGAGTATAAGATATTGTCATTTTGTGATGTTAGATTTGTGTTTTGATAATTTGGACAATGTGTGTTGTTGTGGTCCATATGTGTTTGTGATGATATTGCTTTTAAAAATTCCTCATGGTTGAAAATGTGCTGGTGTATGTTTTTGGTACGTTGAAATCTAAGATATTGAAGTTTTTTTTGGTGTTTTTCATATGAAAGTTTTGACAGTTTGTTTAATTTTATTCGTTCTAAAGTGAAAAATTTTTCTTTAATATTGTTTTGAGTTTTGTTGATTGTTTCTGTATTCTTATCTATTTTTTTATTTAGTATTTTTATTCGAAAATTGAGATCATCGATTTCTATATTTAATAGTGACTTGTGGAATTTGTGTGATATTCTATCTAGTTTTATTTTACCTTTGTTGCCGGAAATTTGAATGTTTATGTGTTTTGTGAAAATGTGTTTAGGTATCAAACCTTCTTGTCTACATTTCAGTAAAAACCGAAATTGTTGTTTAAGGCGAGTCTTCGTGGCAGTGTCACGTTTCCAATTTTTGAACGCTGCTAAGGTGAAATATCCGAAGAGTTGTAGAATCTCGCTGAAGAAGGTCATTATGTCCGTTTATAGCCAATCGGTTTAAATGAGTTAGAGATGTGTGCGGCCGTGTGGATGAAAAGGTAGTCTTCGAGGATTCGGCTTCGATCCGGCCAGTCAAGGTTATTCCAAAGTCGGAATAGAAATACGGGATGTTTACGTTTCGGCCCTCGGATTAGGGTCCTCTTCAGAAATTTTATTTTTCTGTATATAATACGATACACATTTTATTATATAACAATGTTTGAGAACGGTTGTAAATATGAGCGTTTATGTTCATGATTCGGTTGTCTAATTCATAAATCTTATAAGTGTTAGTCATTTGGTATAATAATTCAGTAGGTTCAGTTTTAGTTATACTTAAGTTAATGCAATGTGAATAATGTAGTTGATTATATTATTTATTGTTTTTGGTGTGTTAGTGTTTGAAATGTATGATGTGTGATATAGCGGTTTACTCAATTATGGAATAATAAAGAGATGAAGTGTAAGAGATAACTAACCTCGATGTCTTGATATTTCAAATTTTTGCTAATACTTAGAAGGTTGTGTCGAAGAACATTATTTATGGGAGTAAATAATGTTAGGTGAGAACTCCACAATTTACAAAGCAACAAACAAAAATCCCATCAATACATTACAAAAAGGCATCAACAATATTCTCTCCAGATGGAAGACTCTAAAAATCATAGATGAAACTAAGTATAAATATTTAAAAGCCGAAAATTGCAACCTATCCCGTCTCTACTGCTTGCCCAAAATTCACAAAAACAACTATCCACTTCGTCCAATAGTATCATCTATAAATAGTCCAACACATAAACTTGCCGAATTCATACAATCGAAACTCTCTAAATTAATCAGCACGACCAATTCACACGTTAAAGATAGCTTCCACCTAAAACACTCACTCTCCAACATCTCAATCCCACTTAACCATAAATTAGTCTCATTTGACGTCGTTTCTCTCTACACCAATATCCCACTACAACTAGTCATTCAAAGCCTACAAAAACGAGCAAACTTATTTTCAATAACATTTCCTTTACATGAAATAATTAAAGCCATAGAATACATCATGTTCTCAACATTCTTCACTTTCCAAGATGCAATTTACCAACAAATCTCAGGATTACCTATGGGTTCACCTTTAGCTCCAATATTATCCAACATAGTCATGATAGATCTCGAAACAAATTGTCTAGAAAAACTAAAATTCTCACCACCACTATATAAAAGATACGTCGACGATATTATTATTGCTCTACCAACACACGAAATAGAACCTACTAAAAAGATCTTTAACTCTTACCATCCAAAATTACAATTCACATCCGAAAACGAAATAGACAACAAAATCCCGTTTCTAGATTTACTTCTAATCCGCAAACAAAACTCAATTATCACTAATTGGTACAGAAAACCAACCTGGTCAGGCAGATTTATAAATTTCTTCTCACACCACCCACTCTCTCAAAAAAAAGCCATAATCTACATGCTAGTTGACCGAGCAATAAAATTATCTCATCCGTCATTTCACAACGAAAATCTACAACTCATCAGTAACACAATGACAAAAAATTGCTACCCAATCACTTTCACAGAAAAAATAATAAAACAACGGCTCTCCATAATCAACAATAAAAGAACCAATAACATCAATTTTGATTCCTCCAGATTAATAAACCTTCCCTACACCAAAAGCATACATCATCAACTGATTCATCTCTTCCGACAATACAACATAACACTAGTCACAAACAATAGACACAACATTTCATCAATCATTGGCTCCACCAAAGACAAGATAAACAACAACCGAAAATCAAACGTAGTTTACCAAATCGATTGTAAAGACTGTAACGCCACATACATTGGTCAAACCAAAAGATACCTTGAAACCAGAATTAAAGAACACAAAAATAGCATAAAACACACCACCACAATACACACAGCTTTAGCACAACATGCAATAGAACAAAAACACGATTTCCAATTTGACAACGTAAAAATCTTAAATAATGAGAACTGGCTTAAAAAAAGATTAATCCTTGAAATGATCCAAATTAAGGCACACTCCAACTCTATAAATTTTAGAACAGACATACAAAAACTAAGTTCAATTTACAATTCTATCATATAATTATTAAAACATTTTACAGCATTCACCTCACATAACAATTTTAAAATTACTGACACTATAAACTAATTTAATACACTGACACGATAAACTAACTTATCAATGACATTATCACTTATCTCAAATATGCCCATCTTGACACATCTATTTTATTTTCCTTGACACGTCACTGCCCAAATGATCTTCCTCCCCCGATTCACCGCACAGAGACTCGAATACACTCCATAAAATAAACACACCTCTCAGTTTTTCTCGAACTCTCGTTGACCACACAACTCAACATGTAGAGACAAAAATTGTAAATTTCGAGCTTTTGCTCATCTTAGAAGGCGTAACAAAGTTTATATAAAAACAACTCAATAGGTAATTATCATAACTTTTTGACAAAATAATTCTTCAACAAAACACACAACTTTTTCCCTTTTTTATTTGCTTGATAATGAATTATCGATTACAGACATGCAAAATCGCCGATAAACGATAACATCTCTATTGATGGAGTAATTTCTCACCTAACATTATTTACTCCCATAAATAATGTTCTTCGACATAACCTTCTAAGTATTAGCAAAAATTTGAAATATCAAGACATCGAGGTTAGTTATCTCTTACACTTCATCTCTTTATTATTCCATAATTGAGTAAACCGCTATATCACACATCATACATTTCAAACACTAACACACCAAAAACAATAAATAATATAATCAACTACATTATTCACATTGCATTAACTTAAGTATAACTAAAACTGAATTATTATACCAAATGACTAACACTTATAAGATTTATGAATTAGACAACCGAATCATGAACATAAACGCTCATATTTACAACCGTTCTCAAACATTGTTATATAATAAAATGTGTATCGTATTATATACAGAAAAATAAAATTTCTGAAGAGGACCCTAATCAGAGGGCCGAAACGTAAACATCCCGTATTTCTATTCCGACTTTGGAATAACCTTGACTGGCCGGATCGAAGCCGAATCCTCGAAGACTACCTTTTCATCCACACGGCCGCACACATCTCTAACTCATTTATTATAAGTAAGAATGTCAATCCAAAGAAGTGTGAATGCCTCATCTCCGGCCAGCGCTTGTAAGAAATGTTGGCGACTTGGAGGGTCACATTAACTCTGAAGAGAAGCGACCCTACGAATAACCACTACTTCAAACAGACGCCGGCGTCACCTCGGGCTATATTGACTTCGAAAAGAAGCAGCCCTACGGATCTGTTGCGTGATGGCAAGGTTTACTGCGGCCATTCAACTCTGTGGAGCTCATTGTCAGATTTGGACCAAAAAGTGATTTTGATATTCTTTCTACAATGTCAAACTACGTACACTCGGTTGTTTGGAAATCTGTGTACACTTCTCTCCAAATAATAGTGGTCCCCTCCTCGAAAATTCGAATTATCGGATTGTGCTTTCGTTTTCCTGGGCTGTTGGAAGCGTATGAGTGGTAGGGGCACGTGCATCTTTTTATCCACCCCTATTTGATTAGCAATTATGTTATGGGGACGATATTCAAAGTAAGAATGTCAATCTAAAGAAGTGTGGATGCATCATTTCCGGCCACTGCTCGTAAGAAATATGGCCATGGGTATAGGGAAACTGCGGAAAACCTATACCAATACAGCCGGTCACGAGTTCGCTTCTGAGTCTCGGAGCTAGTCGCGTTTCGTCGGGAAATAGCTCACAGGCTACACACGACACACACACGTACTGGTTCGTGTGCGCGACACCCGTGTAGAACTGGAGCTACGTCATGCCCAGGTTTTTATTTTTCTTCGAAACCATGAGACGGCGATTCGAACCCGCAACCTCACGATGTGCTGATTTCAGAGGTAAGCACGCTAACCACTAAACCAGCACATCGGTTGTTCTCAAGTGATATAAAATTGAACTTGTGCAATTTATGAAAAATAACAATTCAGAAATCTTCTGCTGTTATAAATCACTCTGTATCGAAGAAATGATATGAAGAACGTTTACCAGAATAAAAGAGCGGATAACATGTAATAGTCGGGTGTTAAACAAACGGAATCTGTATACGCCTTTTCGTAAGAGATAAATTAAATAATTCGTTTGGTTGTAAACTACTGTTTGTTTATTTGTTCTTTGGCATTACAAACTTTCTCACATTACTACGGTTCGATTTATCTGAATTAAGACGGAATGACACCTCATCGCGGTCGGTATGGTAGAAAATTTTCTGAATTTGAGGGGCAGACAGCTGTTCGTCTATCTATTTGACGTCGTTTGGTAAAGTTTCGACGGGATCTGAAGAGCCGTTTCAGAGATTTTTGGGTATCTATAATTGTTCTACCATGCCGACCGCGATGAGGTGTCATTCCATTTTAACGATAGTAAAATACATTTGACAACCATTTTCATAAAATTGCGACCCCTTCAATTATATACAATAAGCACAAATATTGAAGGAAATCGGAAATGTTTCGCCGATGTTCATAAGACTGAGTCATGTGAAAAATGGTTGTAGAGGGAAAAAAAACAAATCGAAACTTCAAGTCTCTAGTTTTAATGTCCAGAGGTCAAATATACCACACGCATATTCGAGGTGCCCTGCGCTAACAACAGTTTTTTACGCACCCTACTATTCCACACGCACATCCGAGGTGCCCTGCGCCCACGGCGGTGTTCCACGGACCACACTATTCCCCACGCACATCCGAGGTGTCCTGCGCCCACGCCATCGTTCCACGTATCCTACTATTCCACACGCACATCGGAGGTGTCCTGCACCCACACCATCGTTCCTCGCACCCCACTATTCCACACGCACATTCGAGGTGCCCTGCGCCCACACCAGTATCCCACGCACCCCACTATTCCACACGCACATCCGAGGTGCTCCGTGCCCGCAGCAGAGTTCCACGCACTCCACCATTCCACAAGCACATCCGAGGTGCCCTGCGCCCACACCAGCGTTCTACGTATCCCACTATTTCAAACGCACATCTAAGGTGCCCCGCGCTGACAACAGTTTTACACGCACCACACTATCCCACACGCATATTCGAGGTGCCGTGCGCCCACCCAGTGTTCCACGCACTTCGCTATTCCACATGCATATCCGAGGTGCCTTGCGTCCGCAACAGTGTTCCACGCACCCCAATATTTCACATGCACATTCGAGGTGCCCTGCGTCCACAACAGTGTTCTACGCACTCCACTATTCCACACGCATATTCGAGGTGCCGTGCGCCCACACCAGTGTTCCACGCACCCCACTATTCGACACGCATATCCGAGGTGCCCAGTGCCCACACCGGTGTTCCACACACCCCACTATTCCACACGCACATCCGAGGTGCCCTTCGCCCACCCCTCATTCCTCACGCACATTCGGAGTACCCTGTGCCCACACCAGTGTTCCACGCACCCGACTATTCCACACGCACCTGCGAAGTGCCCTGCGCCCACACCATTGTTCCACGCACCCCATTATTCCACACGCATATTCGAAGTGCCGTGCGCCCACTAGTGTTCCGCCCACCCCACTATTCCACGCGCATATCCGCGATGCCCTGCACCCACACCAGTGTTTCACGCACCTCGAGATTCCTTACGCATATCCGAGGTGCCCTGCGTCCACAACTGTGTTCCAGGCACCCCAATATTCTACACGTACATTCGAGGTGCCCTGCGCCCGCACCAGTTCCACGCACCCCACCATTCCCCATGCACATCCGGGGTGCCCTGCACCCACACCAGTGTTCCACGCACCCCACTATTCCACGCACATCTGAGGTGCCCTGTGCCTATACCACTGTTCCACGCACCCCACTATTGCCCACGATTCCTCAAGGTAATAATTTGCCTTTTTATGATTTTTCGTGTGACTTGGAATAGCTTTACACGTAATGAATAAAGTAAAATCAACTTCCTTGAATGAAGAAATGTTTTTATAAAAAAAACAAAAGCGACTTATAGCGATAACTGAAGTTTTCAGAACCCCACTTAAATTTTCTGTACGACCGTTATTTCTTGAGTAATTAATTTTTCAATTTAAAAGTAGCATTTACGCTCTGAATTCCGACAACTCTGCGAAAAATCATCGTACAGAGCTCCTCAACCGCTAAAAGTAAAGAGAAAGCATCAAGCTAAAGCGATAAAACCGCTGGAAAATTTCATTGACAACTGTGTACCTTTCAAAAGGCGAGCAAAAATTTGGCAACATTTTGTTCCGCTGTTTTTTTTATGATTACTCTAAACTGTTAAATGATAAACATGTTTTACTTCAGGATCTCAAAACTAGAGACTTGAAGCTTTGATCTACTTTTTTTTGCACTAAACAACCAGGTAATAGACAGCGAAAATTGTTTAGGGATTTGCATTTCGTTAATCAATTAATTTGATTATCGTAGAAAATGGTTTCACTCGATCAAATCGATATTCCCGTTGTCTTAGTTGTACAAAATTTTTTTGGATTGCAAACGTAATCCCGGGAACAAACAATTCTGTATCCTTGTACTCTCACAAACAAATCAGTCATGATGTTATTACCGTTATGTTCGGCCATCTGCAGCCTACTTTCTGCTGCCTGTAACTCCACTCTGAAGGTGCGGCCTCATGCAGTCGCTCGTCGCTCGTTTGCAGCGATAAATCTGGTCACGTGACCCTATTTTGAATTTCCCGCGACTCAAAAAGTAGCGACAAGTCGCCGCGTCGAATAGCAACTCTCCTCTCCCCACTCTCCTTTTCCAGCGATAAAGCTCAACATTTTCAGCTTTGTCGCTACATATCACGTGACCAGATTTGTCGCTGCAAACGAGCGACGAGCGACTGCATGAGGCCGCACCTTGACCTCCAATTCAGCGCGCAGCTGGTTCGCTTGAGGGTATTGCAGCGCTCCCTCTCGCAACCGCGCAAGGGCTCTTTTTCTCATTACTGTAATTAAACGTAATAGATGTAACATTTCTGTATTTTCTATTAATTTGAAAGTGGTTTTTTCAATCTCCTCGTCTATAATATTTAACCTTTTCTTCCCTTATTGGGCTTCCGATTTTTCTCGTACCTAGGCTGTACATGCGATTCATGGCGCTGCGTTGCCCTTCTCCTTTCTGGTATTCCGGCTGGGCGCCCTATTTGCAATCTACATCGTGCATGAGATTTGATGTGAACTCATAAAAGAATTGTAATGCAAGAATGCACTGTAACAATTCCGTGGACATGCACGATACTGTCTACGAGTTTCTCAAGTTCCGTTACTTGCAATCGTATCGTCTTGCCTAGCAATTAGTACGGTTCAATGCAGATACTCAATCATTACCTGTTGGACTCCGGGTCCTCGGTGGAGATTCTGCGCTCGACCTTTCCGAACTATTGTCGCCTACTTCATCGACTGGATCAGTTGAAAACATTTTCAATAAAGTATATATAATTAATCAATGGGAAGCTTTAATCGACAGACTCGATTTACTTCATCGCATGTTCATAATACTTACCAGAGTTGACCGATACGAGCGCGGCACTACTTAGGGAAGTAACGTCTTCTACACGGTAACATTTGTAAACATAAATTGCGAATTACATAGAGAAAATGAATTCGTCATTTTCAATCGAATATGATAGAAATTACCAATGTTTTCCTGTGGTGCCGATTGCCGTACGGCCTCCTCGATTGACACCGTATTTTAATAGAATTTTAATAGAATTTCATTAAAAATACTAGTGATTCATTGACCGCAATATGCTACAGTTTTTCATCTGCATGTCAATCGAGTGATCTACAGATATTGAAATATTACCTAGTGGATTTACGACGTCGTCGACGAATTCATTGGAGGAATTGCCGGACATCTCGTCGATGGCGTCATCATCCAGAAGAACTAAATATATTTTTATTTAATAAACATATTTCTAATGCGGCGCGACGCTGATTTAATAAAGTTTTATACATTTAGCAAAAAATGCATTTACTGACTAGTTCGTCTTTCTATGCACAAAAAATTGGTTTTCATTACCATTTTCTGCAAGCTCTTCAGCTGCTTCAGCATTATCGGCGAGCCAGTCGGGCCGTTCGTCGGCGAAGAGCTCTCGCTCATAGTCAGGATCGTGAGCTAGTTACGAATAAAATAAAAGCATGAGCGGCCGTACTTGTACGTACTGATGTAAATTCAACCAACTGTATCAAAATGTGTCAATGAAATCAAATCAAGAAAAATGTCACTATGCAAATTAAGTGAAATCAACGTTTCGAATGATTCTCTAGAAAGTAGTGGTAGACATCGGGAAGTATTATAAAATTTTACCCAACGGTACTTGTGCCAGGGGCTCAATGAGTTCGTCGTCCACGGTATCATCTTGCCTCTCTAGAGCAATTAATACGTCGACATTCCCTTTCAATGCCGCCGCCTTCTGCAGAAATTCGCTCGCCGTTATTTCGTGGAGGTACAGCTCCCGCCACCCTGAATTGAATATGAGTTTGTATCCCTTTATTTCAATCATAGACCATTTGACAAGAGTAGACATTGTTGAATTTTGGCGCAAGAGGTTAGAACCAATCCAATACTCTTTATACAGGGTGAACCATTTGATGTGACTACCAGTGCAGCCAGATCGCGCGTAAAAGTTACCCCCTCTCTAGGCTCTTACGCGCCCATCACACAATCATAGTAGCGCGTGTCCGTGAGCGAGCGACGCTCGGACATCTTCGGCAAGAACCGAGCGGGCTCGAAGTTTCCCGACTGTGCCTTCGGCAGCTACACCAACACATGGACGCTGAGCACGTTCATGTGCGACCAAGCCGAAACGAAGGCTGCGAAGGAAAAAGCAATCTGAGCACGACTTGCGCGTGACGTCACCCGACGACACGCGCGAGGCTTTTAGATGATTTCAATGCTTATTTAGCTCTTGATTCTCTGCGTTATTAATGTATACAATAAAATGTATCGCGCACTCTGATCGCTTATTTTGTTAGTTTATACGTTAATTTAAATATAATAATAAATGTAAATTACAACTTATTCATCTTCTGAAAAATTGTTTACGCTTTACTCACACCCGTCCTTATGCCAAATAAATTATAATTCATAAAAGTAAGCGGAAATATATTTATATTCGTATTATTATATTAATTCTCATACTTTCATCAAGCGACAAAGCATTATCCCCAAAAACAAGCCAATCATCCATCCGGCCGCGAATCGTAAGTACCAGAAAGTGCACATATTCTACAAGCGATGACATGGTCCCGTTGGTAGCGTTCCTGGCTTCGGTCCGCAGGGGCCCCTAGGGCAAATTTTTCTCTAAATTTTTCATAATTTCTCATATTTTAGTCATATTTGAGATTTTCGGAGAAACAATGATTTAAAACAGATTCAAGTACTGGTCTATTTCCCAAAAACACATTTTTTTTTACTGAAAATTCATGACTTCTCATTTTTTTCTCCGGAAATTTCTCTTTTTCCTAGGACCTGAGACTGCGGAGATATTCGGAGAAAATTTAAAGATGAAAAAAATGAGATTTTCTTTTTAAAAAACTTATTATTTTTTTCCGGAATTTTTTCTTTTTCCTATTGAGTGAACGGCTGTGGAGATATTCGGAGAAAAGTTATAGATGAAAAAAAATGAGATTTTCGTAAAAAAAACTTATTACATTTTTTGATCCCTCATAATTCTGAGAAACAATGAATTTCCGAAATTTTTGCAAACGTCATTTTCCTTAAGGGGTAACACCATTGTAACGGCCTGCCACGAAGCGTTTTAGACAAATAATACTTGGGGTAATTATTAAGCATATATTGAAGTATACTGCAAAAAAATGTTATGGGAAAATATTACAAAATGACGACACTGCAGCAAATTCCGAGGCATGTTGAACTTAAGGTGCTCTGCGGCACGCAGTATAACTTGTGCCAATTTTAATCTGGAGAAAATAATTTTTTAAAAATTAAATCTCGATGAGTGTAGCTAGTGAACCACATAGGGGATTTTAGAAATATTGATTTTTGAGTAATTGCCGAGTATGTGACTAAAAATGTTCAATTTTTTTTAAGACAGTTATTTGTTAATAAATATTGTTTAAATTAACTTATCGAAAATCCCCTACGTGGTTCAGTAGCTACACTCATGTAGACTTAATAAAATGAAATTGTTTTTTTTTAGATTAAAATTGGCACAGTTATACTGCGTGCCGCAGAGGTTCGACATGCTTCGGAAGAATTGCTGCAGTGTCGCCATTTTGTAATATTTTCGGATAAAAATTGTTTATCACATTTTCTTCCGCCAAAAAAATATCAAAAAATACCTTTCATGTAAGGCCGTTATAGTGGTGTTACCCCTTAAAGTCTTCATTTAATTTCCGAGATTTTCCCGTGATCATAATTAAAATGATGAAGTATTCGGAAAATTTCGGAAAAATTCGGAGAAACTCGGATGTTTGCGTAAAAGTGATTGTCCGCAAAACTCCGAATCCTTCATTTTTGTTCCAATTCATAGAAAAATTTGGAAAAATTTTGCGGAAAAAATCGGAGTTTTTGAGAAAAAAAATTGCACTACGGGCGCGGGATCGTTCCCTGCGCTCAGTGCTTTTTTTTAAATTATTATTACTATCAATTCTTATTTGATTAGTTATTTTTATTAGTTATCATTATTATTTTAATTAGTTATCTTTTAGTGTCGAAAAATTTATCGCGCACTCTGACTGCTTATTTTATTAGTTTGTACGTTAATTTCAATATAATAATAAATCTAAATTACAACTTATTTATCTTCTAAAAAATTGTTTGTGCTTACCTCACATGCCAAATAAATTGTAATTCATAAAAGTAAGCGGAAATGTATTTATATTCGTATTATTATATTCATTCTCATATACTTTCATCGAGCGATAAAGCATTATGATAATTCTTTATCGCTTGATGAAAATATATGAGCGGAAATATATTTATATTCGTATTATTATATTTATTCTCATATACTTTCATCAAGCGATAAAGCATTATGATAATGCTTTATCGCATGATGCATATGAGAATGAATATAATAATACGAATATAAATATATTTCCGCTTACTTTTATGAATTACAATTTATTTGGCATAGGGCCGGGTGTAAGTAAAGCGCAAACAATTTTTTAGAAGATAAATAAGTTGTAATTTAGTTTTATCATTATATTTAAATTAACGTACACACTAATAAAATAAGCGATCAGAGTGCGCGATACATTTTTCGACACTAAAAGATAACTAATTAAAATAATAATGATAACTAATAAAAATAACGAATCAAATAAGAATTAATAGTATTAATAATTTAAAAAAAAAGCACTGAGCGCGGTGAACGATCCCGCGCCTCTGCGGACCGAAGCCAGAAACGCTACCAACGGGACCATCTCATCGCTTGGAGGAAATGTGCACCTTCTGGGACTTACGATTCGCGGCCGGATACATTATGATAATGCTTTATAGCTTGATGAAAGTAAATGACAATGAATATAATAATACGAATATAAATATATTTCCGCTTACTTTTATGAATTACAATTTATTTGGCATAGGGACGGGTGTGAGTAAAGGGCAAACCATTTTTAGAAGATAAATAAGTTGTAATTTAGATTTATTATTATATTTAAATTAACGTACAAACTAATAAAATAAGCGGTCAGAGTGCGCGATAAATTTTTCGACACTATAAGATAACTAATTAAAATAATAATGATAACTAATAAAAATAACGCTGTGCGCAGGGATCGATCCCGCGCCCCTAGTGCAAATTTTTTTCTGAAAAACTCCGATTTTTTCCGGAAAATTTTTCCGAATATTTCATCATTTTAATTATGATCACGGGAAAATCTCGGAAATTAAATGAAGACTTTAAGGGGTAACACCACTGTAACGGCCTCACAGGAAGCGTATTTTTTGATATTTTTTTTTTGGCGAAAGAAAATGTGATAAACAAATAACACTTGCGGTCTTTATTGAGCATATATTTAAGTTTATTGCTATAAATTTTTATCCGAAAATATTACAAACTGGCGACACTGTAGCAATTCTTCCGAAGCATGTCGAACCTCTGCGGCACGTAGTATAACTGTGCCCATTTTAATCTAAAAAAAAGAATTTCGTTTTATTAAGTCTACATGAGTGTAGCTACTAAACCACGTAGGGAATTTTCGATAAGTTAATTTAAACAATATTTATTAACAAATACCTGTCTTACAAAAAAATTGAACATTTTCAGTCACATACTCGGCAATTACTCAAAAATCAATATTTCTAAAATCCCCTGCGTGATTTAGTAGCTACACTCATCTAGATTTAATTAAATTTTTTTTTGTCCAGATTAAAATTGGCACAAGTTATACTGCACTAAAATCTCAAATATGGTTAAAATATGAGAAATTATAAAAAATTTGAAGAAAAATTTGCCCTGCGGCTACTAAATCACGTAGGGGATTTTAGAAATATTGATTTTTGAGTAATTGCCGAGTATGTGACTGAAAATGTTCAATTTTTTTAAAGACAGTTATTTGTTAATAAATATTGTTTAAATTTACTTATCGAAAATTCCCTACGTGGTTCAGTAGCTACACTCATGTGGACTTAATAAAACGAAATTCTTTTTTTTAGATTAAAATGGGCACAGTTATACTGCGTGCCGCAGAGGTTCGATATGCTTCGGAATAATTGCTATAGTGTCGCCAGTTTGTAATATTTTCGGATAAAAATTTATGGCAATAAACTTAAATATATGCTCAATAAAGCCCGCAAGTGTTATTTGTTTATCACATTTTCTTTCGCCAAAAAAAAATATCAAAAAATACGCTTCCTGTAAGGCCGTTACAGTGGTGTTACCCCTTAAAGTCTTCATTTAATTTCCGAGATTTTCCCGTGATCATAATTAAAATGATGAAATATTCGGAAAAATTCGGAAAAATTTTCCGGAAAAAATCGGAGTTTTTCAGAAAAAAATTTGCACTAGGGGCGCGGGATCGTTCCCTGCGCACAGCGTTATTTTTATTAGTTATCATTATTATTTTAATTAGTTATCTTATAGTGTCGAAAAATTTATCGCGCACTCTGACCGCTTATTTTATTAGTTTGTACGTTAATTTAAATATAATAATAAATCTAAATTACAACTTATTTATCTTCTAAAAATTGTTTGCCCTTTACTCACACCCGTCCCTATGCCAAATAAATTGTAATTCATAAAAGTAAGCGGAAATATATTTATATTTGTATTATTATATTCATTGTCATATACTTTCATCAAGCTATAAAGCCGCGAATCCGGCCGCGAATCGTAAGTCCCAGAAGGTGCACATTTTCTCCAAGCGATGAGATGGTCCCGTTGGTAGCGTTTCTGGCTTCGGTCCGCAGAGGCGCGGGATCGTTCACCGCGCTCAGTGCTTTTTTTAAATTATTAATACTATTAATTCTTATTTGATTCGTTATTTTTATTAGTTATCATTATTATTTTAATTAGTTATCTTTTAGTGTCGAAAAATGTATCGCACACTCTGATCGCTTATTTTATTAGTGTGTACGTTAATTTAAATATAATGATAAAACTAATTTACAACTTATTTATCTTCTAAAAAATTGTTTGCGCTTTACTTACACCCAGCCCTATGCCAAATAAATTGTAATTCATAAAAGTAAGCGGACATATATTTATATTCGTATTATTATATTCATTCTCATATCGATCAAGCGATAAAGCATTATCATAATGCTTTATCGCTTGATGAAAGTATATGAGAATAAATATAATAATACGAATATAAATATATTTCCGCTCATATATTTTCATCAAGCGATAAAGAAATATAATGCTTTATCGCTCGATGAAAGTATATGAGAATGAATATAATAATACGAATATAAATACATTTCCGCTTACTTTTATGAATTACAATTTATTTGGCATGTGAGGTAAGCACAAACACTTTTTTAGAAGATAAATAAGTTGTAATTTAGATTTATTATTATATTGAAATTAACGTACAAACTAATAAAATAAGCAGTCAGAGTGCGCGATAAATTTTTCGACACTAAAAGATAACTAATTAAAATAATAATGATAACTAACGAAAATAACTAATCAAATAAGAATTAATAGTAATAATAATTTTAAAAAAAGCACTGAGCGCAGGGAACGATCCCGCGCCCGTAGTGCAATTTTTTTTCTCAAAAACTCTGATTTTTTCCGCAAAATTTTTCCAAATTTTTCTATGAATTGGAACAAAAATGAAGGATTCGGAGTTTTGCGGACAATCACTTTTACGCAAACATCCGAGTTTCTCCGAATTTTTTCGAATTTTTCCGAAATTTTCCGAATACTTCATCATTTTAATTATGATCACGGGAAAATCTCGGAAATTAAATGAAGACTTTAAGGGGTAACACCACTATAACGGCCTTACATGAAGCGTATTTTTTTATATTTTTTTGGCGGAAGAAAATGTGATAAACAAATAACGATTGCGGTCTTTATTGAGCATATATTTAAGTTTATTGCTATAAATTTTTATCCGAAAATATTACAAAATGGCGACACTGCAGTAATTCTTCCGAAGCATGTCGAACCTCTGCGGCACGCAGTATAACTGTGCCAATTTTAATATAAAAAAAAGAATTTCGTTTTATTAAGTCTACATGAGTGTAGCTACTGAACCACGTAGGGGATTTTCGATAAGTTAATTTAAACAATATTTATTAACAAATAACTGTCTTAAAAAAAATTGAACATTTTTAGTCACATACTCGGCAATTACTCAAAAATCAATATTTCTAAAATCCCCTATGTGGTTCACTAGCTACACTCATCGAGATTTAATTTTTAAAAAATTATTTTGTCCAGATTAAAATTGTCACAAGTTATACTGCGTGCCGCAGAGCACCTTAAGTTCAACATGCCTCGGAAGAATTTGCCGCAATGTCGTAATTTTGTAATATTTTCCCATAACATTTTTTTGCAGTATACTTCGATATATGCTTAATAATTACAGCAAGTATTATTTGTCTAAAACGCTTCGTGGCAGGCGGTTACAGTGGTGTTACCCCTTAAGGAAAATGACGTTTGCAAAAATTTCGGAAATTCATTGTTTCTCAGAATTATGAGGGATCAAAAAATGTAATAAGTTTTTTAAAAAGAAAATCTCATTTTTTTCATCTTTAAATTTTCTCCGAATATCTCCGCAGCCGTTCACTCAGGTAATAGGGAAAAGGGAAATTTCCGAAAAAAAAATAATAACAATACGTTTTTTTTACGAAAATCTCATTTCTTTTCATCTTTAACTTTTCTCCGAATATCTCCGCAGTCTCAGGTCATAGGAAAAAGAGAAATTTCCGGAGAAAAAAATGAGAAGTCATGAATTTTCAGTAAAAAAAATGTGTTTTTGGGAAATAGACCAGTACTTGAATCTGTTTTAAATCATTTTTTCTCCGAAAATCTCAAATATGACTAAAATATGAGAAATTATGAAAAATTTAGAGAAAAATTTGCCCTAGGGGCCCCTGCGGACCGAAGCCAGGAACGCTACCAACGGGACCATCTCATCGCTTGTAGAATATGTGCACTTTCTGGTACTTACGATTCGCGGCCGGATGGATGATTGGCTTGTTTTTGGGGATAATGCTTTGTCGCTTGATGAAAGTATGAGAATTAATATAATAATACGAATATAAATATATTTCCGCTTACTGTTATGAATTATAATTTATTTGGCATAAGGACGGGTGTGAGTAAAGCGTAAACAATTTTTCAGAAGATGAATAAGTTGTAATTTACATTTATTATTATATTTAAATTAACGTATAAACTAACAAAATAAGCGATCAGAGTGCGCGATACATTTTATTGTATACATTAATAACGCAGAGAATCAAGAGCTAAATAAGCATTGAAATCATCTAAAAGCCTCGCGCGTGTCGTCGGGTGACGTCACGCGCAAGTCGTGCTCAGATTGCTTTTTCCCTCGCAGCCTTCGTTTCGGCTTGGCCGCACATGAACGTGCTCAGCGTCCATGTGTTGGTGTAGCTGCCGAAGGCGCGGTCGGGAAACTTCGACCCCGCTCGCCTCTTGCCGAAGATGTCCGAGCGTCGCTCGCTCACGGACACGCGCTACTATGATTGTGTGATGGGCGCGTAAGAGCCTAGAGAGGGGGTAACTTTTACGCGCGATCTGGCTGCACTGGTGACTACCCCAAATATCTCCATTGCCTTTAGAGTAACGAAAAAATGTCTCGAGATAATTTGATTAATTTCAAAGGTCTGATACAGTGTTGAAAAATCCATTTTTGTCAAGATTATAGTTTTTGCGTTCTCAAGGTCATCAATGGTTTTTCAAATGAGATCATATTTTTTTTTGTTATCAAGACATTGTAGCTGATATTAAGACGAATCCAACGATCTATGATATCATGACCTCATAATGATTTTTCATCAAAATACACGTGTAAAAACGGGAAATCGTGATGGTATTGACAATGAGAATATCCGAATAATGTAATTGAATTTTTTGTCGAAATAATTTATTGTAACAAATGTACGAAGTGATAATTAGTACGAGTAGTGTGCGGCCGTGTTAATAATACGTGTTATTGAGGAATCGGCTTCGATTCGGCCAGTGAGATTTCCAAGGTCGTGGTGGAAAGAAAAAAGGGGTTTTTGATTATATAAATACAGATACAGATTATATAAATAGAGTTTACAGATTTTGTATAATTGTACTTTGTGTTATGAATAAGTTGTAAATGTGTTTTAATGATTTATCCAAATTATGTGTTAGTTTTTTTTCCTTAATTTCAATCATGGTGATATTGTATGAATAATTATTTGTAGTATGTTAATTTATTCTTGATGTTGAGTAACATGGGTGGTGTGTGAGAGTGTGATGTTATAAGAATGATAAGAATTATGTCAGATGACGAACCTGAATATTGGCGATATTTCCAGTTTTCTTTGGTTTGTGCTTGGAGGATGATTAGTAAAGACAGTATTTGTGATGATAAAATACTGTCTCGTGAGGTTGAATCGGAGGATTGATTCAGAAACGTTGTTTTAATCAATTGAAAGGCTTAATCGTTTTTTGACGATTTCTATTATCTGTGAAGAATCAGTATCTTTAGTTCGATTTATGAAAAAAAATAAAAATAAAAATAAAAAAAATTCCTTTGATTAATGAGATGTCGTGTGAAAGTGATAATTACCAATTGAAATAAAATAACTATATTTTAGAACTAAAATTTTAAACAGACTAAATAACTAAAATTTCAGAACAGACATAAATAAGCTAAGCTCAATATACAATTCAATAATATAATCATAATAATATTTTATCACCATAATTATGCACATCAATTTTTTAACTCGTGACTCAATTTAAAAACTTTTGATATAACACATTAACCTCAAAACTTCTGACACGATGCATTAATTTAAAAAAAAACTCTTAACATGACACTGGTACTTTTAAACTCTTAACACGGCACTGCCAAAGGATCATTCTCCCTCTCTCCAGAAACATTAATTTCGCCACTCATTAATTTCGCCACTCATTAATCGCCAAGCATTAATTTCGTCTTTCTCGAACTCTCAGAGACGTCACTACTCGACATGTAGTCGAGCAGAGAAAAAAATTTCAAATTTTCTTTTTTGTGCTTGCGGAGATATAGTTATTTTATTTCAATTGGTAATTATTACTTTCACACGACATCTAATTAATTAAAGGATTTTTTTTTCATAAATCGAACTAAATATACTAATTCTTCACAGATAATACAAATCGCCAAAAAACGATTAAGCCTGTCAATTGATTAAAACAACGTTTCCGAATCAATCCTCCGATTCAACCTCACGAGACAGTATTATCATCACAAATACTGTCTATACTGATCATCCTCCAAGCACAAACCAAAGAAAACTGGAAATATCGACAATATTCAGGTTCGTCATCTGACATAATTCTTATCATTCTTATAACATCACACTCTGACACACTACCCTTGTTACTCAACAAAAAGAATAAATTAACATACTACAAATAATTACTCATACAATATCACCATGATTGAAATTAAGGAAAAAACTAACACATAATTTACACAAATCATTAAAACACATTTACAACTTATTCATAACGCAAAGTACAATTATACAAAATCTGTAAACTCTATTTATATAATCTGTATCACATAATTTATAGAACAAAGTTTCTGAAGAGGATCCGAACCAAGGATCGAAACGTAACGGAAAAAACTCCCTTTTTTCTTTCCACCACGACTTTGGAAATCTCACTGGCCGAATCGAAGCCGATTCCTCAACATCACGTATTATCAACACGGCCGCACACTACTCGTTCTAATTGAAAACGACTGGCTATAAACTCGACAAAATGACCTTGTTCGGCGAGATATCACAACTCTTCGGATACATTATCCTAGCAGCTTTAAAAAATGGGAAACGCGACGCTGCAACGAAGACTCGCCTAAAACAACAACTTCGATTCTTACTAAAATGTAGACAGGAAGGTTTGATACCGAAACACATTTATTCCAAAAACTTCAATATTCAAATTTCAGGAAACAAAGGAAAATTTAAACTAAACAAAGTAACACAAAATTCACAAATCATTATTGAATATTGAAATTGACGATCTCAATTTTCGAATCAAAATACTAAACCAAAAAATAGAAAAAAAAACACCGAAATAATCAACAAAACTCACAATACTATAAAAGAAATTTTTTTCTCATTTGAAAAAACAAAATTAAACAGATTATCATTACTCATGTATGAAAGACACCAAAAAAACTCCAAAATTTTAGATTTCAACGAACCACGAAGATACATCAACACATTTTCAATCATGATGAATTTTTAAGAACAATAGGCTCATAAATACATCTCAACCAAAACAATACACATTACCAGAATCACCAAAACAGAAATCAACCAACACAAAACTACAGTTTCTCAAACTCAATTTTCACTAACAAGCAACATGACGCAAATGATAACTCCTTCATTGATCCTCTAAATAATGTCAATTCAACAATTACACAAAACAACACAAAATAATGGTTTATAAATCTCTCCAACACTGATATTCCATCACACATTTCCACATTCTTATCTCTTGGTGAAAAATTTTGTTTTCCTTATCTCAAACCTTCAAACATAATAAACTATATCCACAATTCTATCTCGGAACTTGAATCCAAACTAGAATTTCTACTCGATAAACCTAGACAAAATGAAATCAGAAAAGAATTCACTAAAATCATAGACAAAATTAACATACCAACATCATTCTCAAACACCATTAAAGCTATAAATCACACTTTTTCTTTCTTAAAAAACAATCCACAACTTTTAATTACACGAGCAGATAAAGGAAATTCAACAGTCATTTTAAACAAATCAGATTACATTACAAAAACATACGATTTACTCGCAGATTCCTCAAATTACAAACTAACAAATAAAAATCCTATCAATATCCTACAAAAAGACATAAACAATATTCTCTCCAGATGGAAAAGTCTAAAAATCATCGATGAAACAAAATTTAAATACCTAAAAGCAGAAAATTGCAACTTAGGTCGTCTCTACTGCCTTCCAAAAATAAAAAAAAAACTTTCCACTTCGTCCAATAGTATCATCAATCAATAGCTCAACACATAAATTAGCTGAATTTATCCAATCAAAACTGTCTAAACTAATAAACACAACAAACTCACATGTCAAAGACAGCTTTTACTTAAAACAATCAGTCTCAAATATCTCAATCCCACTCAACTACAAACTTGTCTCTTTTGATGTCGTATCCCTCTACACCAACATTCCACTACAACTAGTTATTCAGTCTTCAAAAAAGATCAAATCTATTTTCCGAAACATTTCCACTAAACGAAAGAACTAAAGCCATAGAATACATCATGTTTTCAATTTATTTTACATGGCAAAGCAAAATTTATCAACAAATTTCTGGATTACCAATGGGTTCACCTCTTGCTCCGATACTATCTAACATTGTTATGATTGATTCGGAAAAAAATTGTTTAGAAAAATTAAAATTTTCATTGCCACTATACAAAAGATATGTCGATGATATTATTATTGCTCTGCCAACAGACAAAATTGAATCCACCATCAATATTTTCAACTCCTATAATTCAAAATTACAATTTACATCACAGAAATAGAAGAAAATAATAAAATTCCTTTTCCCGATATACTCTTAATTCGCAATCAAAATTCAATCATCACAAATTGGTACAGAAAACCTACTTGGTCTGGCAGATTTATAAACTTCTTTTCACACCATCCACTTTCCCAAAAAAAGCTATAATTTACATGTTAGTTGACAGAGCAATAAAACTATCTCATCCGTCTTTTCACCAAAAAAATATTTAACTCATTAGGAACACGATGACAAAAAATTGTTATCCGATCTCTTTCACAGAAAAAATAATAAAACAAAGACTTTCTACAATCAACAATCAAAATAACAAAAATAAAAACATTGACTCCTCTAGACTAATAAATCTACCATACACAAAAAACATCCATCACCAACTAATTCGTCTTTTCAAACAATATAATATAACACTAGTCACAAACAATAAACACAATATCTTATCGATCACAGGCTCCACCAAAGACAAAATAGATAACAACAAAAAATCTAACATAGTGTACACAATTGATTGTAATGATTGCAACTCTACATACATACGCCAAACAAAAAGATACCTAAAAAACAGATTAAATGAACACAAAAATAGCCTAAAACACACCAACACAATACACACAGCTCTAGCACAGCACGCAATAGAACAAAAACACGATTTCAAATTTGATGATGTTAAAATTTTAAACAACGAACAATGGCTCAAAAAAAGATTGATCCTAGAAATGATTTAAATCAAAGCGCATCCTAATGCCATAAATTTTAGAACAGACATAAATAAGCTAATCTCAATATACAATTCAATAATATAATCATAATAATATCTTATCACCATAATTATACACATCAATTTTTTAACTGACTCAATCGTGACTCAATTTTAAAACTTTTGACATAACACATTAACCTCAAAACTTCTGATACGATACATTAAGAGGGAATGATACCCAAGCAAACGTTCGACGTAGCCCCGGCTCGAGTCGTGTTCGTTCCGAATGCACGCTGCGACGGGACCGCGGACCTCCTTGCGTCGAGGCATAACAATGTATGCTTCGACGCAACGAACGCACGAACGCACACACACACACGCGCACACACATGCGCGCGTGTGTCTGTGTGCGTTCGTTACGTCGGGCGCACGCGGTTGAAGATTGTTTTCTTCCCGCATGCTATCCCTTCGCAGGGAGTACACACTTCGTGTGGGTATATACACGTATATACCCACACGCTGACCCACGGTCGGTGTGGACAAAGAATTTTGTTTTCTTCGTCAACGCCGACTTCGCACGAAATTCGAGATCATCGAGAATCTCTGTTTCGCAGCAAGAGTTCTTGCTGGCGGCCTGCGCTGTTCTGCAGCGAGATAATTGTTAACAATTAATTATTTTTAACAATTGACACATTAACAAATGTGTGGTACATTCTGTACCTCTTAGGAGATATGATTGCTGCTTACGCGCTGCAAAAACAACAAATAATTGTTTAAACAATTATTTTTGTACCTCTCTTTCTGTACCTCTCAGCAAATATACATTCCTGCTTACGCGCTGCAAAAAACAACGGTGTAAAAATTTTGCAAAAATAATCATTTAAACAATTATTTTTGCATTTATTCTCGATCACGGGTATGATCGGTAGATACGGTACTTTCTATACCTCTCAGCAAATATGACTGCTGCTTATGCGCTGCAAAAAACAACGGTAAAAATTACACAAAAATAATTGTTAAAAACAATATTTTTGCATATCTTCTCGATCTCGGGTATACTCGGTAGATACGGTACTTTCTGTACCTCTCAGAAAATATGGATTGCTGCTTACACGCTGCAAAAAGCAATGGTGTAAAAATTTCGCATAAATAATCATTTAAACAATTATTTGTGCATTTATTCTCGATCATGGGTACGACGGAAGATACGGTACTTTCTGTACCTCTCAGCAAATATAGATTGCTGCTTACGCGCTGCAAAAAACAACGGTAAAAATTACGCAAAAATAATTGTTAAAAACAATATTTTTGCATTTATTCTCGATCTCGGGTATGATCGTTAGATTCGGTACTTTCTGTACCTCTCAGCAAATATAGATTGCTGCGTAGGCGCTGCAAAAACAACGGTATAAAAATTTCGCAAAAATAATCATTTAGCGCGGTCCTCTAGTTTCTCGGCTGTTTTTTTTACGGCTTTCTCAATAATTTTTTACGGGCAAAGCATCGAAACAATCAATCTCATTGTTTTTGCATAATCTTTATTAACATTTAAATAAGCTTTACAAATTTTTGGAAGTCAAAATATATAATAGAATAAACGTTATAGTGGCCGACAGGAAGACATCAAGTAAAAGAGGTGCTTGACGGTGACCAAGATTGCAGCTGTTCTGCTTATCTGAAATCAAAAAACCAAACGGCATTTTAATCTTCATATTTAAGACTAGCGATTGAACTAGAGTGAATTCTAAATTACAAAAATTGACTTTTTTATACACTTTTGAAAATTACATTCTATTTTTTACTCATTTTTTCTTAAGTTTTTCGCTCGTACAAAAAAAACTATCGAAGCAATCATGATAATCCTAGTTCAATCGCTGGCTTATAACATATTAAAGATGCTGTATAAATTTGAACAAGATCGGTGTAGTAGTTTCTGAAATATCGTGGTCACCGTTTCGAAAAATGGTGTTTCGAGAAAAACACGTTCGAAAGTATACCTGCTCCGTGTACCTGCTCTGTTCCAGGGCCGTAAATTGTGAACCACTACGAATATCGAAAAATCCTTTGGCACACATTTTCTACACATATTGTAGATGTGATTTATGGAAAAAGAAATCGATTTTTTCGACCCGAGAAACTAGAGGACCGCCTTAAACAATTATTTTTGCATTTATTCTCGATCACGGGTATGATCGGTAGATACGGTACATTATGTAGCTCTCAGTAAATAAAGATTGCTGCTTACGCGCTACAAAGAAGAACGGTAAAGTAAAAATTCCGGAAAAATAATTATTTAAACAATTGTTTTTGCAGTTGTTCTCGACCACGCTTGTGATCGGTAGGTGCGAAGAGCCCGAACGGAACCCGTCACCAAATATTGACGTAAATCATGACACACCGTTAGTGTTCGCCGGCGGCTCGCTGCAAAATGCAGTGACAATATTTGCAATCAATCATTTAAACAATGGACTTTTATCTCGACCACGCTTGTGATCGGGATCTTCGCACCGCTCAGCAAGTCTTTGCTGGTGACGCACTGCGAACGACAGCGTTCATATGAAGATATTAGCGCTTCCGTTCGATCTAGTTTTACATTACACATTCAATTATCTAAATAATTAATTGCATTTTCTTCTCGAGTATAGCCCGTCGCCAAATATTGACGTAAATCATGACATACCGTGAGTGTTCGCCGGCGGCTGTCAGAAAAATGCAGTAACGAAATTTGCAATCAATCATTTAAACAATAAACTCTTTTCTCGGCCACGCTTGTGATCGGTAGGTACGAAGAGCTTCGCACCGCTCAGCCAGTCTTTGCTGGTGACGCGCTGCGAACGACAGCGCTCATATGAAGATATTAGCGCTTCCGTTCGATCTAGTTTTACATTACACATTCAATTATCTAATAAATGAATTGCATTTTCTTCTCGAGTATAGCGCGTCGCCAAATATTGACGTAAATCATGACACACCTTGAGTGTTCGCCGGCGGCTGGCAGAAAAATGCAGTGGCGAAATTTGCAATCAATCACTTAAACAATGGACTCTTTTCTCGACCGCGCTTGTGATCGGTAGGTGCGAAGAGCTTCGCACCGCTCAGCAAGTCTTTGCTGGTGCCGCGCTGCGAACGACAGCGCTCATATGAAGATATTAGCGCTTCTGTTCGATCTAGTTTTACATTACACATTTCAAATAATCATATCGTAGTGATTTTCTCGTCGTGCGAAAAAATGTTCTCTACAAAAAAAGTCCTGTTTTTCTATGAACTATTTTCAAAAAAAGAATTCAAAATTTATCAATTACTACAACTCTAAAAGAAAGAAAAATCCTTTATTTTTTAATTTTTTAACCCCAAACACTAGGTTGATCTTGCTGAAATTTACACTGAATTTTCTTTTATTAGTGTAAAACAACATGTGTAAGTTTCATTCTGGGCTAGGCTTGCGTTCAGTTAATATCGTCTTGAATTTAATGGAAAATTATTATTGTTGAATATCTCGGCGATTTACAATTTTTAAGTAAAAATGGATGACTAAACTTGTAGGAAATCGAGCGCTTTACAACTTTGGTCATTACACTTTTTTCTCTACTATCGATATTTTTCGAATTAAACCTGAAAAAAAGCGGCTGTTGCATTATCTGGTTTGTTTTTTACTTTAGGGCATAAACGAACATGAACAAACTTTTAGATAATGAAATTTGGAACAATTTTTGTTCCCACCTTTTTTTTCCCTGGAATCAATATTTAAGGTCGTACGCCAACGGTAAAAGAAAAGAGCGAATGGTTCGCGAAATAATATTTTCACGCTTCTCGTTTTTTTACCGTTGGCATACGCCGTTACATATTGACTTTAGGAAAAAAAAGGTAGAGACCCAAATTGTCGAGAAGTTCATTCTCTACAAGTTTGCTTATGTTCGTTTATGACCTAAAGTTCAAAATGAATGAGAAAATGCAATAGCCGCTTTTTCAGGTTTAATTCGAAAAATATCGATGGTAGAGAAAAAACTGCAATGACCAAAGTTTTAAAGCAGTCGATTTCCTACAACTTTAGTCATTACCTTTTCTACTTAAAAATTGTAAATCACCGAGTTATTCAGCAAAAACCCCCTTACATTTAAGACGATGATATTAACTGAACGCAAGCCCAGCCAAGAATGAAACGTACACATGTTATTTTACACTAATAAAAGAAAATTCAGTGTAAATTTCAGCAGGATCAACCTAGTGTTGGGGTTAAAAAATTAAAAACGGTAAGATTTTTTTTTAGTGTTGTAGTACTTGGAAAATTTTGAATTTTTTGTTCAAAGTAGTTCATAGAAGAACGCATCTTTTTTTGTAGAGGACATTTTTTCGTACGACGAGAAGATCACTACGATACGATCATTTGAAATTTTATCACGTGTAAAATTTTATCTCCGAGTTAGCCGATTTAGCGAGCCGATTAAAATCTGAAAAAAATGCCACGTACTCAAAATATATGATACAAAAACATCAGCAATTTTAAAAAAGATTGAAGAAGGTCAGGCTTTTAGGCCGTTCGAAAACCTTTGGAATACCTCGTAATAAACAACATAATCATTGTTATTTAATCTCAAAGCTGTAGCCTCCGCACTGCTCGGTCGCGTACATGATTCCGGTAAGTGGATTCATCTAACGTCAAAAATGGAAAAATATACTTTTAGTACAATGGTAAAGCTACAGACCCACCGGATACATTGTCGAAATTTTAAAAATTTAAAAAAGTGCATTTTGTAGAAAAAAAGTGTGAAATTAAAGATGTTTCTTTTTGGATTAACAATAAAAAATGTTTCTTATTTTTTTTCGCTACCTCCATGGGTTATGGAGATATGAGCAAGGAACGTTTTTATGGAAAAGACGGAACGATGAGTGAAAGGGACGAAACGTTGAGTGAGAGGTAATGTGATTAATTTTCGTCGCTTATATCCCCTTTACTAATAGTTCTATTAGTATAGTAACAAAATTGAACACGTTTTATTTAAAATGTCTACCTATGAAATGCACTCTTCCATCCCAATCGTTATTTGAAAAATTGAATCGTAAGAAAATGCCTTGGTGTATGGACACTTGCGTGCGATAAAATCACAATGATTTTTCGTACCTTCAATCTGCAATTCCTGCACCGTACAACAATCAAACAGCCGGATTGGACAAAGTCATATCAATGCCCTTACCCAGATAGACATTTTACGGCAACGTAACAGTAACACAACGTAACACGATATTACGTTAAATGCTGACAAATAAGCGACAAAACAGTGATACGCCGTTGGGGCTGTGAGTAGCAATACAACATATAAAAGTAGTGGCACGTTGAAATAATAAATGCGACACACCGTGCCATTGCTGTTCAATAATAATTGAGGCCCATTGTTGTAGAAAGAAAACATCGAATTTTAAACATACGGTAGCAGCAAATAAACGGCAAAGGGACGGCACGTTGTGCCGTTCGGTTGTAGGCTTAGTTAGGGCACGGTATTCTCACACTCGCTATTCGCACAGTCAGTAATGTGCTCACAACACAAGTATGGCATCAGGACAGCACGTCATGATGCTGTGCTGTAGCAAAAAATCAGAAACGATGAAACAGCAAACGAACAGCAAGGCGACGGCACGTCGTGCCGTTCGGTTGTAGGATCAATTAGGGCACGCTATTGCGGCAACGAAGCGAGGAATTGGTGACAGACGGTAGCGGCGAATTAAAGGCGTATTTCGAGCACGCTGGGACGCATCTGCGACGGCACAGGGACGGCACGTTGTGCCGTTCGGTTGTAGGCTTAGTTAGGGCACGGTATTCTCACACTCGCTATTCGCACAGTCAGTAATGTGCTGGCAACACAAGCATGGCAACAGGACAGTACGTCATGAGGCTATGCTATATCAAAAATTCAGAAACGAAGAAACAGCGTACGAACGGCAAAGCGACGGCACGTCGTGCCGTTAGGTTGTAGGCTCAATTAGGGCACGCTATTGCGGCAACGAAGCGAGAAATTGGTGACAAACTGTAGCGGTGAGTTAAAGGCGTATTTCGAGCACGCTGGGACGCATCTGCGACGGCACAGGGACGGCACACTGTTGTCGCGTGTTTGGAGCAATTACGCGTGCTGCATTGCCGACAGCCGGACAGCATATCAACGGCACGCTGTTTCGAGGCAATGGCAGCTGACCCCAGGTGAGTCGAGAATATAATTTTGCGTCTGAATTAAAGGAATAAAATGAAGTAGAATTCATAATTTTTCCACTAAATTATTAACCCTCCAAGTGTATTTATTATCTATTAATTTCTTAATGTTTTTTTCGACGTGCGTAAAGACCGATATTAATTTGACAAGAACACCCATTTTATAAGTAATTTTATTGTAGTTTCAGAATCGTTGGCAGATACATGCAGATCTCATTTCGTTTCTATTATACCCGGTGAGGGAAACGGAAATATAGCCCTGGTCCCGATAAGCTGACGATGAATGTGGACATGCAGTATAAAAATCCGAGTTTCGCGGAATCGCTAGCCACCTTTGAATCTACAGTGGTGTATCGACGCCACGAAAACCCGAATACCTTAAACCGCACACCTGTGCGTTGGAGGACCTCCTTTTAAAGTGGAATCCGAACCACTCATCCTCACGATGCAGTCAGCCCTTGCACTCGTGAAATACAATACGACTTAATATGTAACAGAATAAATCTTAACAATTATGCGGCTCAGTGATGCAACGAAAATTAAGGAAACCTCTTTTCGTTCCTATCATAACCGGTAAATTTCAATAGAGACTTTCGACTGACACGATATAAAAGTGAATAATAATGCAGCACATTACAAAGAGTTTGTAGAACAATGATTACCGTTCTGTATGAATTCGTCTATACCTATGGTCGTTACGAAGTATATTTCCAAGAAGGAAAAAAGATATATCCCTGTTCCCGATAAGCTGACGATGAACCTCTTTGTATTCACCGTTGAATTCACAGTGGTCTACCGACGCACACCCGTGCGTTGGGGAACCTCCTTTTAAAGTGGAATCCGAACCACTCATCCTCACCATGCACTCAGCTTTTTTACTCGTGAAATACAATATATTTTAATTTAATATAATACATCTTAACGAGCAGCTCAGTGATGTAATGAAAACAAAGCAAAAATAACATATATGAAATCGATCTAGGGGATGTTACGCTCGAAGCGATCGAATCCAGGGACGACGACGAGCCTCTTCGTTGGCGGGATCGTCGGTTGGTGACATTACGGGTACTTTGGTTGTTCGAATTTTATTGCCTGCCTGTATCCGTGTCGGGAATTTCATGTTGATCGCGAGTTCCAACGTTTCCTCCGATTCCCCTATGGTTATCCAGTCTATAGAGACTCTTTCGATGGCGCTGTTTGGAGCCCCTGAGCGCGTTGACCATCGCATCGGCCAATTCGGACCAATTTGGTTTCGGATAATTTCGATTCCTCGCGACTTCCGCTATAATCAACGTAACGATTACAAAGATTAATTACTTCTTACCGTGGAAAAATATTCTGTCTGTAATAAAAGAAAAGTTAATTAATTGGGCAGACGGCATATCATACAGGGCTTTGGCAAATCTTGTTTTACCAAGAGCTATCTCGTTCAACTTCCCACCGTGCCAGGTTAAAGCTGGAGATACTTAATCTTTCATGGCGTTTCTCAAAACCTCGTTAGCCGTTTCAATCAAGGTGTGACCCCCGAGCGATCCCAGATATCTTACCTGCGAAGAAAAATTATCAAGTTTGTAGTAGCTATAAAAGAAAAGTTAAAAAATGTTTTCCTTTCAATTAATTTATGATGGGCTCACTATACTCCTGTAATCATCATCTGGTATTGTCTCGAAATCATTGACTTGCTTGCGGCTTGACAACGGCAAAGCGTTGGGTTGGGTCGGAAAATCGGTCGAAAGTTCTCGCTCGTATAGTTTTCTGAGCTTACTATACGTTCAATTGAGAAACACGAAAATAAGTAATTAATAATACATATGTCACAATGCCTGCGTCGAAATTACCATTATTTCAACGAATAACAATTTTATGAGAGCTCCCTTGTCAGCGTCGTACTCACCGCATCTCTTTTTTGAAGGTGTCCTGGAGCGATCTGAATATCAAAAACGGTTATAAGAATCTCACGACGAAAACATATTCAACATAACAAAAAAAAAACGCTTTAGATTAACCAAGAAGCAAGCCTACACTATTTCGTTACTCAGCTGATTCACCGACTCTTCTGATGCAAATTTAAACGTCTGATGGAATTGGGGCCAATGTTCCGGTGGGTTTGGCCATTGCTGTTGATAAGGGTGGTGACGCCACGCATCGTCATACGGCGGTTGTTGTTGTTGTTGGTGTTGGTGTTGTTGTTGTTGTTGTTTATGCGCTGTATAATCCCCCGTTGTCGACGTTTCAGTAGAGTCGTCTATCGCTCCAGTACGTGCGGGTGTTAGGTATATGTAAGTTTTTGTTGCATCTTGTGGTTGTGACGATGATGCGCCGCTTTGCTGCAACTGGTTGTGTCGCGACAATACTTCGTTCGATTTGGGCGTAGATGGCCGGACGTTTCTCGGTTCTTCCTGCGGTGTAAATTACAAGGAGCGGGAAAATGCATTATTACGAATAATCTTTAATACGTTTCTTATCAACAATTAATTTCTTGGACGCACATTATTGTGTTGAACATTTGCCGCAAACGGCGTTGACAAACGGGAAGGCGGAATACTCGTCTGCTGGGCCGAATAATTCAACATCGTCAACAAGATGCAACAATCCGTGAACGTTATAGCTAACGAAATTGTGACCGTACAGACGCGGGCTTTGAACGACGTAAAGTTTCAAAGCAGTTCTCGCGTACGTTAATAACTGACGAGAAGGATTGATTGAAACCAATATACGTGACGCACTGCTTAGCAGTAGAAAGTGATTGTACAAATCAGTGGACAATATACTGTGCAAAACGACAGGTCCTGTATACAGTAAAAATTGGCGCAACTCGGTAGCCTTCCATCGGAGATAGCAATCCAACGGACGAGGCCGACGCGCTAATTCAGGGGGACACCAATCGTACAATGATCTGAGTCTTTCATAAATTAAATGTATGTCCCGGGCACACAACTTACTCCTCTTCGAAAACTTTCGATGGACCCAAGCCATAAGCATTCGCTTCGTAACACCAAGATACAATAGATGCATTGGGTCAAACGGAACTTGTGATACGGGGCCCATGGGAAGGTGTGCGACGGGACATTCCACGGCACGTTGATGATCTTCATCGATTTCTTTAAAATACTCTTCATCGGTTTGCCGTATATTGTTAATTTGCTCATAAGACAAACACGTCCCCGAATGTTGACCAGAAATTTTACATTTTGAGCAAGGATTAGTCGAATTGTGGCCCGTATGACACAATATAAAAGAACGAGCAGGCGCATCGGCGATGAAACCTCGGATAAACAGAGGATACTTCGATCCTTAGCAGATCCTTAACAGGACTGATTCTAACCCAGGGATCTCAGGGGGGAGCGGGGCGGGGGGCTCGAGCGCGGGGGGACCGCGGGCAGACGTCACGCGGCGTGGTGGGGGAAGGCGACGCAGAGAGGGGGTCTAGCGCGAGATAGCCGAGAGTGGGGGCGTGATGATACGCGACGCTGAGCGATAGGGGGGTTGGCGCGGGGTCGTTGACACCATAGGGCGGTGGGTAAATGTTGAAAACTCATAAAATCGTGTGATTTATTATAATCATCAAAATTATTTACATATTATCGATGCAGGGGGAGCGTTTTTATTACGTCACTGGAAGTCCGTACAAAGAACAATGTAGATATGCGTGTGCACGTGTGTGTGTGTGTGTGTGAGAGAGAGAGAGAGAGAGAGAGAGAGAGAGAGAGAGAGAGAAACAACTATGAGTGGCTAGAATTTGTTTCGATAATATAAAAAACTGCAGTTGCCATATGAAGGGCGGCCTTTCAAAGAGCTATAAAATGCCTTATTTATTATATGCAGCTGCGGCTATGAGAGGAGTCATTGTTCCAAAAAAAACAAATTTTAATCCCATCGAGATTTTGCTTTCATTCCGAAATATAACGTCAAGATGTTCACATGTGCGAGTATGTATGCAGTGCATCCGGCCAAACACCCCCTCGACTTGACCAAAAACGAGCTCGAACAAGTTCCAAAGGTCTTGCTCTTAAAATATTGGGGTCATTATATTGGTTTACTGTGGGACCGATTGCCAGAACATCATCGCAACGACAGTGAAGTGATATCATATCTTCCATGCATGGAGCATTATAATACGCCACAAATGAAAGATCACATTGATGGCCCCCCACCTCAACGTCGAGACTGTAAAAAATGTCGTGAGGTGGGAAACTTTCCACGTGGGAGGAGGACCGCGTTCCACGAACGTGTTTGACCCCGTTTTTCATTATTGGAAAAGTGGGGAGAAGTTTGAAAATTTGAGTGGTGGGGTTACAAAACCAGGGAGCTTAAAATTTCATGGACCAAGCTCAGACTGCTCTATTCCACCGCCACATCAACATCTTCAAAAATAACTTTGAAAATTTTTTGAAAAGAGAAAAGTGTGGAAAATGGATTTCACGAGTATCAACAAAGTCAGCCGAATGGCGGAATTCCTTCCAACGACGAAGCTGTCAGAACTCATCGTTCACTCGGAGCATCCAATCTCCGACATGAGGGCCGTACAAACCAAGTTCGGGAAACGCTACATCGCTGACATCGCGAATGCGTTCACTGTCTTCTTACCAGCGCGACTTGTGAAGGCCTTCGACGAAGATTTGGAAACGTTCGAGCGTATGCGGCAAGAGGCACGCGATCATCATCTCTTCATGAGGTACATGGGTGGAAAATACAACAGCGTCGAGTTCTATCGACTGTGAGCACACCATGGTGGAAAAAGACAAAAATTCGTTGGAACACCATCGTCGAACGGCTGTCCGCATCATCGAGAGTATGCTGTAACTGGCGCGCCATGGTCAACTCTACATGCAGTTGCGGAAAATACAACAGCGTCAAGTTCCATCACCTCTGAGCATGGTGGAAAAGACAAAATTCGTTGGGGCAGCATCGTTGAGTGCAACAGCCGTCCGCATCACAGCCGCCTCGCCATCGCTTTCAACGTTTTTAGTGTTGAATATGTAAAAATGTATTTAAAACAAAAAAAAAACTATTATTGAAATGTATGAGAAAGAGAAATTCAAACTATTTTCGCCGTAGAATAAATGAAGAACACAAATGTTATATATTTTCATCGAAATGTTTTTTTATTCATTTAAAAAAATCCCTCGCTCACACAACGCTTCGTATATACTTAACCAGCTTTTCAGCGATTTTACATTCACATGGGCGCAGTTGTATTTCGTGTTGAAGGAATGGTGCGGACATTTGGAGTTTGTGATTTTCGGCAACTTCTGCAGCGATGGACAGTCCAGAGTCTCCAAGTCGATGATCTTTGTTGTGGGATCCGTGAATCTTGATAGCTATGAGCATTTCTCGAAACCCTTCGCATAGATGGTTGGAGCTCCTTGCAAGATTTCTCGAATTGTCTTTCTAGCTGCCTCGTATGGTATGCCGCTGTGATCCCATCGTATTCCATGGAAATTGCGTTCCAGCCACTTGTTTGTCATTTTGTACTTGGCCGGTAAAGAGCCCCATGCAAATGGTGCGTCGAAGGCGAGCGTCAGCGGTTCAGCATTCTTGTCGTGGAGTTTGACGATGGACATCTCCTTTAGGACAAATTTGTTGATGGGTCTCTTGAAGCCCTGCACATCGATGATAAGCTCCATGTTGACTGACGTGGACGCGAATCATCGACATGATTTTATACCAATTTTTTCACCCCACCACTAATTGGATTGTACTCGACAATACGATCATGGAGGATCATGCAGTATGCTGAGGTTTGCGGTGGAATATTGTTTTTCAATTCGAACTCAAGACGCACGTCCACAGGACCGGACTTGAGAGAATCGTTTTGCTTTGAGCAGTCAATGACAACGAGGGGGGCTTTTTCTAAAAATTCCATCCTACTCAGCCATGGTTCAGCCTCTTTGTTGTAATAGGTCGGCTGAAAGTTTGCATACATCTCGTAGAGTAGAGCATATTGATTTTGATCAATGTTCAAATTCAAATTTCCATATGGATAACATTGCGAGTTGAGGTATAATTTGACATTGCTCAGGTTACAATGATCAAAGTGGCTCGCATTGTGTTGTTTCTTATTTTTTCGTTCCGTCTGCAGCGCGAGTATGACATATCGTGGCTTCTCCAGCTGATTCGAGGTTTTCACAGACCACACGTGCTTGGAGGTGGCAGGCAGCAATGGATATTCATACAGTTCCCATGTACGAAAACTCATGGAAATTGGTGCGTCTTTGGCGAGAAACTTTAACAGTTGAATTTTTCGCTGATCTGAGACTGTGACATACGGTACGAGCCATTCTATTTTATACAATGCGAGTTTGTAGTCTTCGGGTGCTGTTTGTACAATGGCATTGTCATCGGTCTTTGATCTTGTGAGAATCAACTCGTGCTTGGCATTTACGACAATTTTCCGATAATCTTCAGCAAATCCGAGGAGCATGCTGAGCGGTATACACACATCGAAGTTTCCCGATACGTCTACAATCTGCTTGGTCTCTTCGACATCGAGCCATCCCGTGTTCTCGAGCATAGAACTTTTGGCCGGTGAGAGAGATGAATATCCCTTAATTACACTCGTAATACCGACATTCTTATTACGATCAATTTCTATGGCATTCAATTCATATCGCACTTCCTCAAACAAATGACAAATGGCATTGTTGACGAGACTTGTAGCAGTGGTTGGCGTCCCATCACGCTTGGATAATTTCCCACATATGTGTAGGGAACTCTTGATTGGCAGGATAGAGAGGTCTTGATGTTGGATGGCAATACGGATTTCATCGCTGTTATTGAAGGTTGAAGATGCATATGGCTGATGAGCATGAATCTCACAATGGATGATAGATTCATCAAAGACCACGGGCGTTTGAATGTTTACAATTTCTTCTTCCATTTCACGCAACAGATGCACAAAGCACAGACTAAATAATTTTTTACACGCTTTCACCACGCACTTTGAGACCCAAATTCTTCAAGAGTAGCACGTTTTGAGGTGTTAGCACTTTGGGCACTGACCGACGACTGATTGTTTTTATCCATGACCGTTTATTGTTATTGACGGATCTATTGAAAACTATACCCATCACGACTTTATATGCAGGCGTATGGTGATTACTTCACCTCGGAAATTTACCAAATCACCGTCCTGGTCCACTATGCGAAGCTGTATGGTATCAATCGTTCGGCTTGTGATTGGCAGATAAATAACGTGTGAAGGAACTTCAATGATCTTATAGCCCGGTGGCACAGATGGAAAGAATTCGTGAATTGTGTGTACTTTTTGTCCGTTAATATAGGCTCCAGCGGTAATATTGCACTCAACGCGTAGGGCGTTCACTTTGAGAATGGCTACAGGAAGGTCAGATTCGTGTCTTTTATTGGCTTCCAATTTGCGTGCGGTGAAGCCTAGAAGATGGCCAATGGAATCTTTCGGCTCAAAATTGACATCATGATCACACTCGATCTCACTGCGTAGCGTATTATTATTCGGTTTAATGCTAATTTTGATGTTTTTACGCGTAAGCTCTCCTTGTACAAACGCCTCAATATCCTCTATTTCATAGCTACCCGTAGGTATCGTCAACACCTCATCTCCCACGTAAAGTTTATCATGGTCAACGTCGATATTTGGAATAGAGTTGAAGGTTAACAATTCAACGAGACCGAGGGTATAACTTTTGTGTGGCGAGAGTTCGATGGGGGGAAAGTACTGCGCCTCGAGTATGGACGATGAGCCAGATATGGTCAAGGTTAAGCTATCATCCATGGTGCTGGTAAATTGACAACTGAATTCTCCACGTCATTTCCTACCTATATATAGTGTATATTTGTCTTTGTGCTGCAATTGTCGAGAAAGAAACTTCAGACACAAATGTCCACATTCAATCGTATCATATTCCTGATATCCCTTATAATTATAATTAACGCTACCAACACGAAAATATCTCATGAGTTCGGATGGTGGTGGAAGATTGCCGAAACTATCAAAGTACACGACTTTCCATCCAGTCTTTTTGTAAGCGACCCAGTGTGTTCCAGGACCGACATTTTCATCCAAATTTACAATTGCTGCTTCACATTTCAGGGGTCCGCTCGCTGGTAATGTATCGCGCATGTAAACCCCACGGAAATATGGAATCTTGAGGATTTTCGCATATTTAAGAAGGTCGATGTCGGTGAGGGGTCGGTGAGGTAGCGTTACTTCTAGTTTTTTGGCTTGATATGGAGACCCAATCCCTGCTTATATGGTTTCAGATGTAAGCCCTTGCCCAATGCAATTGCTTCAATTTTTCGATTATGACGCTTACTTTCATCCAATTCACGTTTAGCTGCTTGAGCAGCATTTACAGCTTTAGCTATACTAGCCGCACCACCTGACAAAGCACCAGCAGCGCTAAGACCCGCAAAAATGGGCACGAGGAAGGGCAATAAACCACCAATTTTATGGGGTACAGGTAGAACCCGAGGTGTGCACACTTTGCCACCTTGCAACTTTACCGCTGCACGCGCACCCTTTAGAGCTGATTTGATAATCTTATGCGGATCATTACTTTCAATCATTGTCTTCTTTGCAGCGCCAATTATCTTTTTCAAACAAACGCCACCCTTACGGGCCTTCATCCCCATACCGAATTTTCTCTTTGTCTTCATAATATTTGCCACACCCCAAGCACTCGCTTTTTCACCGATGCTAGCGTCTTTAGCAGTAACACGTTGCCAAGCCTGTTCAGACAACACTTTATCCGCCAAATGTCTCGCTTCAAGATTGTTCGGATTTTTCGAATACGCAATATCGTGTTGTTTGCAAGCCGTATCCAATGGATTAATGCCCGGATCACCACGAGCAAGGCGCTTGGCCAACTTTGTGCCTGGTCCACAATACTGATATCCAGGCAAATGTAGTTCAACGGGGAGTTTGTTGATTAGGCGGTTGACCAAACCTTTACCACTCTTCCCATGCACAATCATGTCTAAAGACAATACGCGACTGACGGATAATCCCTATAAGAATGCTATTTATATGATTTCGCCGTTAGTCTTGTGTGAGATGACGCCCAACAAGCAAACTATCGGAGGCGGACTTCCCGTGATAAATTTCGATGAATTAGTCGAAGATGCTGGAGCGAAAAAGCGGCAAAAACGTCATGGAAATTTATTGCCGGATAGCATACGTGCACTGTTTTGTGGTCCATCGAATTGTGGGAAAACCAACGCTCTGCTCACTCTTATCATCCATCCCAATGGTTTGAGATTTGAGAACATTTACTTGTATTCCAAATCGCTGAAGCAGCCAAAGTATAAGCTGCTCGAACGGTTGCTCGAACCTGTGAGTGGAGTTGCGTATCATCCGTTCAACGCGCATGAACAAGTGATAGCACCAAGTGAGGCACAATCCAACTCTATATTCATCTTTGATGATATAGCGTGTGAAAACAGGATAATGTTAGAGCCTTCTTTTCCATGGGAAGACACGAGATTGTTGACAGTTTTTATCTTTGTCAGACGTACACCCGTATCCCCAAACATCTCGTGAGAGATAATGCAAATTTCGTGGTGCTTTTCAAGCAGGACGATATGAACCTCAAACACGTCTACAACGATCATGTTAATACGGATATGACTTATACGTGCTTTAAAAACATGTGCATGAAATGCTGGAATTCCGACAAGTATGCATTTATCACGATTGACAAGGATAGTGGTATTAATGAGGGTCGATATAGACAAGGTTTTGATTATTTTCTGACCATTGATAAATGATTCATCGCTGGTGGTTGAAGAGACAGTATTGTGCATACCTTGACAGTGACAACATGAAGACCGAACAACTTTTGCGTGAAAAAGATGTATTGTGTGAAATTGCCAAGGCGAGCAATGCAATCAGACGAAAGCATCGAATGATGAAAATGGGAAAAGATAGCGATGAGCAGAGAATGCAAGACGTCTTTAAGCCTATAGTGAGACCACTGGAGAAATTGGTGTCATATAAATACGGCGAGTTAGCGAAGGAGGAAATTAAGGATGAAAAAGTGAGTGATAATGCTGAAGAAAGAGATGCGATAAATAGTGTGAAAAATCAATTGAAGAATGAGGCACAAGATTCCTTCAAGAGTGAAACACAAGATTCTTTCAAATTGATATATGAGGATGATGATGATGATGACTCGCAGAATGTTGATGAATTAATCGGTGAATATCTCCTATTATTACGAACAAATAGAAAGGCAAGCTTGGATGTATTATATGGTGTACGGAATCTCGCAAAAAACAAATTAATGATTGGCAATTCTCCGATAATTTTCGAGTCTCAACATATTCGTGTGGGTGATGTGAATTATCCGAAAACCATTGGATTAACGGAGCTGTTGTTTAAAAAAGTGCCCAATGTCGAAACTCTCACACCGGACGATTTGAAAAACTATGAAAAGATTGTCATCTCGACAAATGCACACAAAAAATTTTACAAGCCTAATGAGGCTATACGACGTAATACCTGCCATAAATTCAACACTTATATCGCAAATATAGTCGATCATCATGTGGGAAAGGGTATGCCAAAGTATAAGCTAGCCAGAAAAAACACCCAATTGGACTATATTTATTGGGATAATCCAAATGAGCTAGTAGATCGTCTTCGCTTACTTTTGGCATCGCAAGCAGCCGGAAATTCTGCGCATTCGAATGAAATCATATCGATTATCGAGGAATTGCGCGAAGCTGAAATCATTTATTAACTCAGCATCGGAGAATTCACGCATTCTCAACATGAGTGTCGATGTGTTTGGACGCCAATTAAATAAGAGTGTGCTCCTCAGTAAGCAAGGTCCTCCGGGCCGACCTGGGATTGGGTTTAGAACGACCGCAGATGGCCATTATGACTTGGGGCAGAAACGATTATGTAACGTCGCTAATCCGGAAGGACAAGACGACGCCATCACTCTAAGTGCTTTACATAAAAAATCTCGAAATATCATTAAGAACATACGCAAAGAAATGAATGAGAGTAATCAGTTGTTGGTTAATGGACTTGAAGCTACGATGAGAGACATTGCAAAAACACTCGAGGTCGATGTCAAAACTCTACAAGATTTGGTGATTCGTAATTCACGCACCATTGCTGCACTGGATGCGCGACTGAGTGGACTAGAAAATGAACGAGAAAAAGAGCGCTCTCGTGCTGGAACTACATAGGCCTGCTCGACGAAATTATCCTCGTCGACATGTGGACATCCGTGGTTTGGACGAAACCTGGCAAGCTGATCTCGTCGATATGTCATCATACGCGCGTGAAAACTCCAAACATAAATTTCTCCTCACCGTCATCGATACTTTCTCAAAATTCGCCTGGGCCGCACCAATGTTGAGTAAGAATGGCAGAGATACAGCAGCCGCAATGAAGTCGATAATCGATAAGGGAGGACGGACACCACAGAACTTGCATGTCGATCATGGAAAAGAATTTTATAATTCCACTTTCAAGTCTTTAATGGAAAAGCACAATATTAACATGTATTCAACGTATAGTAATTTAAAAGCATCCATTTGCGAGCGTTTTAATCGTACACTGAAAAACAAAATGTGGAAGCAATTTAGCCTTCGTGGTAATTTTAAGTGGATCGATATTCTTGATAATTTAATTGTCGAGTATAATGACTCTGTACACCGTACAATTAGAATGAAGCCAAGGAATGTCAATGTCGGTAACGAGAAGAAAATATTGCGACAAGTTTTTAACAAGACTCAACCTCCAATGAAGAAGTCACCAAAATTCAAAATTGGCGATAACGTGAGAATCAGCAAATTTAAGAGTGTATTTGAAAAGGGTTACACACCAAACTGGACAACGGAAATATTTACAATATATAGCGTGAAAAACACAAGCCCTGTAATGTATAGCCTGAAAGACCATACGGATAAACCTATTGCAGGTGGTTTCTACGAGCAAGAGCTTCTAAAAGTTAAATATCCCGATATCTATCTCGTGGAAAAAGTACTGAAGAAACGTGGCAATCGAATGTTTGTAAAATGGTTGGGTTTCGACAATACCCACAATAGTTGGATAAATACATCTGATTTGTAGCGAACAATAAAAAATCTTTTTTTTTTTTTAATTTATGACTCCTTCCTCTCTGCCGAAAGCCCCAACAAGTGGCGGTCAAGTGCTGTCTCCATCTCCGCACGTGCTGCAAAGGATGAAGAGTTCGTCTTCCCCGACACCGCATCATGTGTCTCTTGGGTAGCTCTTTTTTTTTGCTCCTCGCATTTGAATCTTTTTTTCCCTGAACAATGCGTCACGAAAATATGGAGGAAAATAGTTTGAATGAATATATGGATTACAAAGGGTAATGTTTTTTTTTCTTCTTTATTTTCTACCAGTTGAAAAATATACAAAAAAAAGATTGCGATGTTATAGAATATATCGGTGTTAAAATGGTATTCTGTAATGTCCCCATGGTAAAGTGTTTGTGCTATTGGGTATGATATATCGCTTATCATCGTGTGGGCTAAGAGCAATTTTTCTTTCGCGAATAGTATATACATCGTGCAGTGTGGATCTTATACACGTTTGGCTCCGACACACTTCAATCTCCTCATTTAAACACTCTATATAATCATCAAAAGTTATTGTTCTTGCGACAACGCCACTCTTTACACCTTTAACTTTTTTGGTATCCTTTTTACCATCTACTGTTAACGCATACATTTTTGACCGAAGTCCAACAAATTCAGTCATTATAGCACCGTTGTTTTCATCCTTCATAAGACCTGGTACTTTCTTATTTACTAATGGAATATCGAAAACATTATCGATGGGATAATCACTCGTGTCGAACCGGACAATAGTTTGCTTCATATCTTCATATACATCTTCGCACTCGATGTGGTAGATAAGGCTATCGGTATCGGTGTACATTATCTTACATTTTTCACGATACAGCGGAGCCATATGATCATAGTGGAACTTGTACAAACACGTTTTCGATATATCGAGTATGCACATACCGACATATATTGGTTTGTAGAATTTCACTTCAAGTTTACGCAATTCAACGGCAATCAAGTTTTCGGAAAAGATGCTCCTACTGTGAAAGTTGGGCTTCGCAATCATCGCCTCGGCACCATATCTCCCCTCCCATTTTGTCAACAGTTTCACGTCAACGTGATTTCGAACGTTTTCCATCGTTTTGCCAAATACCGCATTATTCATCAGCTTATATAAATTTTTTTCAAAATCATTTTTCGCCACGGTTCTGAATTGCGTGTTTAGCTCGATGTAAGACCGTAACCATGGAGATTGTTGGAATTGCAATATTCGATGGATTTTTGTTATACGGAGCCCATGGCGTAGACACTGCTGAACATTCCGGTAATGTACAATATAACGCTCTTTATTATACAAAGTTGCGAGCAACTTGTCCTGCCGCTTACCGGGTGGTTTTCCACGCGTTGGACAAAACGGAAGATCGCTATGTGCATCGTGTAAATTTTGTGGATAATCCAAGTCTACCTCGAGAATGTAGCCCGTAGGCGAATCGTTTGAGATCGATGATACATCAAAATTTGACAGGTCGTTGACCCATTTGAAATTTGCATAAGGCAAAAATTGACACATTGCCCAGCCGTACAAATTATTTACATCGAAATACATAAGATACGATGAAGCTTTAGATGGATCGTGTGAGTCTATATATTTGTTATTCGCGTTGGCATATCTGTTCGAACATTGACTTAGTCCGCCACGTATACCACGTTCGATAAACATGACCATGTCAATGTCAGTGAGCAATTCGAATCTAATACTCGTATGCTTCAACATTGCGTCCCATGTATACCCGGGGAGTGAATAGTAATATGCCGGGTCAAGTCCATAGCTCTCAATACAGCTATCTCGGAAATTTTCAAATATGTCAGCTAATAACAGGACATCCGTTTTCAAATATAGATCGCTATATTCGCCTAACGTTTGAATAGAGAATTCCTTCCAGACATTTTCCGCGTGTGTATAGTCGCTCTCGCTTACAGTGCCACCACTCAATGAACTGTAAAATGAGTCAATTGGCGGTAGACACGTTTCTTGCAGCCTACTGACATCATCCACATATTCATATGGAAAAACACCTTTGCGTGTCAATAAATCGAATTGTTGATTGTTAGGAATTGAAGATTTCAAAATTTTTAGTTTATCCTTGGTAAGAAACGATGCCAATTTATCGAGAGAAGTATTGAGAAATCTATATGAATCGATAAATCGCAATTTGATGTCATTTCGCGTATCGTTCGTGAGTTTCACATTTTTCGTAAATGAAATATACTTTTCTTTTGTTATGGGAAGTACTTCGACACTCCCTTCGAAAGCTGTAGCCACTTCCTTAATAATGAAATGCGCATCATATCCGGATAAATTGTGAAATACGATGGGGATGAAAAAGGATTGCTGAAAGTTCAAATTGCAGTTCGAATGCGCGGGGCCTCGATAACGTCCAGTCAAATGACAATGATCTCTAACACGTGTATCGCCTTGCGTAAATGTTTTCTCACATATGTGGCAGTGCGTAGCGCGGCGGAATTCTGCCCATTCCTCGCGTGTCAAATGTATCATGGGGACATTAGTACATAAAATAGTTTTCACGCGAATAGCTAAACTTTTCAGTTCTTGAACGAACCAGGAAATGCAATTATCACTGCGAGCCGACTGATATGTGGACAGGGAATTGTCATATGAACAATGCATGTAATACGCAGTACTGAATACTTGGTGATGTTGATACCTATTTGGATCGTCGGTTTTCGACAAGACACACTCGAGGTCTGCGTATACAACGAAGGGGAGACGCTGCTTCCGATCCAAGTTGCTGAAAGTGAGCCACTTGTCCTCTTCGCGTGGCAACTGAATGGCATAGTCGTTCAGCTTTCCACAATCCGTTGTGTGTGACTCTAGTTTCACATTCGAACTGAAGTAATGCAAGCACCTGTGCAAAGAGATTTAATTGTTTTTATTCAAACGATTTTTTTTTTGAAATATATAAGTATGTCGCATATTTGATTGTATTTTAGATTTACATACCGATCGCAGATATATTTTCGATCGCCCAGTTTGCTAAGTTGCGAGCTCACCAGCCTGGATAAATTTTTAATCCACGCAAAATGTCCAACATTGGTGTCTGATGGATCTTGAAGGTACAGCAAATTTATGTGCTTATCCCTTTTGTGCTCACTAATGCGTATTGGAAGGGTTTTCTTCTTCTCGATGGTATACACATTGATTGATAAATTATTTTGTTGTTCGAATTTTTTAATTTTTTCTAGAGTCACGGGGAAGGCAATACCCTGCAGATTTAAAACCGTCGAAAAATGTGGATATGAAGATTCACGATCACTTTTACGTTCGGCAGGGTATAGAGCCGCGATCACGGACCACGCAAAGCACGCATTATCATTGGACTTTATATTTACTACTGCGCGCTTTGTCATTACTTCCTGTGGCAATTTAAGGTGGCAACCGGCACGCATTGGATTATATTTATTCACACTTATGGTTAAATTTAGAATTTTTAACAAGGTCCAGCCACTATCGCGTTCTTGAAATTCGTCAAGGGATGCTAGAGTGGGTTCGACAACGCGTTGTTCATACCACTCATCTAAATCAGATGTTTGAAAAAGTTCAAAGTTTTTTGTATTGACACTTTTGTTTGCGTGCTTATCACCTGCCACAAACTCACCATTGAACGTGGTATTAACCTTTACACTAAAATGTTGTTCAATGATGTTTTTCACATGTAAAAGCACTATGTCTCGGGCATCTTTGAGAAATTGACGTGGTTCAATATGGTTGCGGTTAATTACTGAACCAGTCAGTATGCGACTTTCGAATGCCGTGTCAATGTTCCGCCAAATCAAACCATTTCCTCGCGCACTACATCCAGCCCCCTCATGAACAAAACGTTGACGTATCGAATTTTTCAAACTTTCAAGTCGCGCTATCTGAGCGATTAATGATTGGCGATTGCCAATTGTCAATCGCGGACGTTTATTTCGACTTTGGTTCTCCAACGATTCAATTAATTCACTGTATTGTTGCTCCCACACATTGTACTCTTCCACCGAATTTATGAGTATAGCTTGTTCTCGTAGTCTTTGTTCTAACACGATGCTACACATATTTATAAGTTTGAAAAAATTGTTGAAGTAAAAAACGATGTTGGTTTGTTGACTGCTCCATTCAAAGTGTTAAAACTTCCGAGCAGCAGCAATCACAACGTTCCACAATTTAAAGAAAAAAAATATTTTCCCTCTTTATCATTATATTAGAAGTCTAGCGCCTCCCCTCACAGGCTTTTTTATACCACCATTCGTATAGAGTCGGAGAGCAGAAAAAAAATAGAGCGATCAATGTAGGGCCTGTGCGGGATTTTACGAGTTTTTAAGGACGTGACGTATTGCTGACTGACATTAAACGCTATTCGATATCTAGACCAAATATTCAACATGGTGTCAGAGGCGTGAGAGAGACATACTATATATATATATCAACACCCTTGCCGACAGTCAAGGAAGAAAAAAACATTGAGAAAGATCTTTCGACATCGTAGAAGGCCATTTTTTTTTCCTACCCATCCTCCTATTTCCTACAGGCTGAGGAGAAAAACCGTTTGCATATCTTAGTGTTGAAGTATGGAAAAATTCGAGCAATACCATCCCCACCATTCTGCATCCCAATAGAGATCCAAAAATCGAAATCTCAGAAAGAATCGGGACAGGATTTTTCCCCATTCCAGTCTCCAACCTCCGAGGCGCGTTTAATAACGAAAGAGCCGTAGAAAAAAAGAAAAGTGCAATAATGGCTGATCAAATCCGTGAAGTTGATGTGATTGATATCGTCGACGACGACGACAATGAAATAGACGTTATGGATATAGACGATCTGGAAAGTGATATCGAATCGGTAGATTCTGCGTATGAAAGTGGATCTGATGGTGAAAACCACGATGTGCGGGAAAATAGAATGGACATGCTTCAAATTTATCTTCTCGACCAGAACGTCAAATATTGTGTGAATTATTTTTACTTCACAACAAATGGTCAAGCGAAGTATTGCACTTCGTGCTATTTCCACGCACGAGACGCGTTTGGAGAAGCAATAAGAGTGTGCGGTCACTATCGCGAACGCTATGCTGAGATGAGGGGAATTTTCTGCAACGACTGTCGAGATCCACTGCACCAAATAATTCCACCTGACATGTGTACCACCTGCATAAATGTATACCGAGCTAATTGTAAGTATTCCCATTCAACTTCGGTATCATTGTAAATAATGTCAATGTGTCACATAGATTAATGAGACAAAAATTCATGTTTTGTTTGTTTCAGAACGATTGCATCGACGTCGATTTTTCATTTTCTTTTTCATTTTTTAACACACACACGCGCGTACATATACAAACACACACACACGCACACACACACACACACGCTCGCGCGCGGTATTATGTATAACACACTCTGATCATTTGTATTTAAAATTCTTCCATTATTGATGAAAATGTTCTATTGCAACCATTCTGTATGCAATTTATATGAGAAAAAAAAAATAAGTACTTGCTAATTATGATTGTTGTCTCGTTCTATTCACCGCCCCCCTCCCCCGCACAGTTGGCATTGCTGTCCTCCCCCTCGCCGCGTGACGTCACACCCCCACTCCCGGCTACCACGTGCTAGACCCGCTCTGCAGCGCCTTCCCCCTCCCTGCCGCGTGACGTCGGCCCTCGGTCCCCCGCGCTGGAGCCCCCCGCCCCGCTCCCCCCTGAGATCCCTGGGTTAGAATCAGTCCTGTTATACTACTATCCTTGATAAGAAATGCCTCCCTCCGATACGATTCGTTGCACGTCTTCGACGAATACGGTGTGTAAGTATGAAACCGGAATTTTTGTACAGAAAAAACACGTTTATTGTAATGATATGATACAAAGTAACTTATTCAAAGTATTGTCCGTCACTATCTATACATTTTTCCCATCTTTCTGGCAATTTGTGGATTCCGCACCAAAAGAACTGTTGCTCTTTTGAGGCAAACCAGTCATCGAGCCATTTTCGTACATCTTCGTAAGAAGTAAAGCGCTGCTCAGCAAGTGCGTGTCCCATCGATGCAAACAAGTAGTAATCGGATGGGGCAAGGTCCGGTGAGTAAGGCGCGTGCTGAAGAATCTCCCAACGGAACGACTCTATCGTTTCCTGGACCTGTTTTGCTTTGTGTGCTGGTGCATTGTCATGCAGCAAAATCACCTTGTGTTGTCTTTGTTGGTATTCTGGTCGTTTTTCACGCAAAACTCGATCCAAATCGGTCATTTGTTGTCGGTAGCGTTGAGTATTGACAGTTTCCCCAGGTTTCAGCAGCTCGTAGTAGATTACGCACTTCTGATCCCACCAAACACACAGCATTGTCTTTCGTCCGTAGCGGTTTGGTCTTGCCGTCGATGTTGATGGTTCACCCGGAGTAACCCATGACTTTTTGCGCTTAGGATTCTCGAAATATATCCACTTTTCATCGCCAGTCACAATTCGATGAAGAAATGACTTTCTTTTGAACCTGGCGAGCAGCATTTCGCATGATGTTTTGCGGTTTTCCTGCTGTCTTTCGTTGAGTTCATGTGGAACCCATTTCCCCACCTTTTGTATATTTCCCATGGCTTTCAACCGAAGGGAGATGGCTTCTCGGGTCACCTTTAACTGATCCGCCAGTTGTTGTTGTGTTTGAGCGTCGTCTTCGTCCAACAAGGCTTGCAGGTCAGCGTCTTCAAACTTTTTCGGTGGTCTTCCACGTTCTTCGTTCCTCACGTCAAAATCGCCACTTTTGAACCGTTTGAACCACTCGAAACACTGTGTTTTACCGAGAGCATGCTCACCAAACGCCTCCACAAGCATTCGATGCGATTCGGCTGCGGTTTTCTTCAGATGAAAACAGAAAAGTAGTGCTGTCCGCAAATCGTAATTTGTTGGCACAAAACTCGACATGTTTATCTCTAATAAACTAATGCTACTGAATGAAACTCGTGTTATTGTGAGTTGGAAATGTTTGTCGGATATCAATACAATAACAAGACACCGCTGACGTGATGTGTCGGTAACTGCATCGACATCTAGCGCCACCTATGTGCAAATTCCGGTTTCATACTTATACACCTGGTAGTCTAAGGAACTCCATTGCGCTAGTAGGTTTCTTGGGTCCTCGGTATATGCCTATCACTCCTACCGCAGACTTTGCCACGTTTCAGATTTTACATTGGATAGGCCAAATTTGACTATTGCCCGAATTATCAAGACTCGCTTCGTCCGTACTCCAATATATTTCCAAGTGAGCTGGAATTTCACCTACCCTGATCAAATTGAGTATATCAGTGAGCGCGTTCTCTATTCCCAAATAAAGATATTGTCCCGGGTGTACGTCATGCAATTCCACTGACTCGCGCGGAGTACCCAAAAGCGTTTTCACGGACTTTGGAAGGGTAGTGAAACACGAATGCCTCTTTAGCTTGTTCAGAAGATCATTCCCGGCACGACGACTAATGTTATTCTCGAGTAGCCATGAGGCCAGATCATCGCGAAAGGTACCCTTGTAGCCTGCATCCGAAGATTCAGTAAGCTGAGACTCCTCGCTAGACTCTACATCGTAAAACGATGATGCGTCGTCAGGACTTTCGCTTATATTATCATTTTCAACACCCCTATCATTATCCGACAAGACCGTGTCCATGGATTCTGTCTGTGGCGAACGAGGCCCCACATTTATAGGAGATACGCCCTGCAAGCTAGAATTATCGACTGCATCATCGGGAAGGTTTGAAGCCGATATTTGATCGGCTACTGACGAAATGTCTCGAGGCCCTCCACTTACTGACTCGGTCGACCTATTTTTTCGAAGTTCCCTCTTGATTGCACGTCGCTGCGGCGAGGATAAATTTTTAAATTGCTTTCGACCACGAGACCTCTTAATTACCGGTGGCATTTCACGAGTGATTATAAAAACGAGAACTTGGCAATGCAAACAGATGCGTGAGCATGCGAAACAAAAATACCACTCCCTTGTACTTGATGAGGATAATAAGGGCAACTTGTACTACCCGCGGCTTCGGACTCTTCCGGGGCTTAGTTGCGCGTGATGACCGAGAACCAGTATGATCCGCGAGGAGCCTGAATAAAAATACATTATTGTCGAATCAATAAAAATCACCCAAGATACATCCATTCGACTCTCACGAAAAATTACCGAACGTATTCTTAAAAACCGTCACATTCGTTATAATATTAAATACACGAGGCATTCCGCCAAATAACGTGCGCAAATCCGGCCTCAGAAAAATTGACATTCCGTTTGTTGATTCTTTTAACTACTTATGTATTGAATAGAAGATTCAGCGCAGTAGCAAATTTTTCCGTTCAATACACGTACCGATATATAGCCTGATTATTTTTTCGAAGTCTCTTTGTGAATTTTTTTTTCGCTCTCTCCAATAAAAATCAAACACATCCATTATTAAATTTGAATGTTCAAAACTGTACAAAAAAAAATGGAAAAACTGTTGACATGTTTCAATCAGTATCGTCGACTTACTCGACTGATATGTTTGTTGAATATTTTTCTGAGGACAATTGAATGTTCAAAGGGAAATACTAAGCTACCCCGCGCTCCGGTGGATCGCAGCGGTAGAGTCTTCCGCAGGGTCCAGTTGTTCGAGCTCGCCGAGCGTATACGCGGTTACCATTTAGTCCAGTCACCTTAGCATAAGACCTATCCAAGAGGACCACCCTCTGGCCAATTTTTTTATAGGTTGTTTGGACCTACAAGAATATAGTCCTGAGTTTTCGGACATTTCCGAAGTATATTTTAGCAACAAAAAATTATTGAAAATTAAAAAATGGATATTTTTAAGATATTTTTTTTGGAACGCGTCCTATCGAAAAAAGTTTAGAATAAAATTTGTTCATCATAACGTCCTCTGTAGAAAAGGTCCTGAAAAAAGTGCTAACGTTGTTAGTTAAGCGGTCAATGGCAAATGAAAATGAAAATTCTCCATTTCGTTTATACAACCGCAATCGGGTGTTTATCAACATATCGGTTTGAAACTCGTACATGATGTAAAGGAGCCAAACCCCAAGAGAATCGTGCAAGATTTATCGAATCGCGAGATATAGTTTAGCAACAATCTGCGATCATCGAAAAATGTTTGCCCTTCAATAGAATTTCCCGACGAAGGCCCACAGGGTGGAAAAAAATCGAGGAGCTTCGTGTCATCATGCACAAGCAATTTGAAAAAAAAATACGTTTTGTTAAAAATAGATACTGTTTTTTGGCGATTTTCCATTTTTGCTCACAAACAAATAACAATTCTGACCAAAGTTGCAAAGATATCTGAAAAATGCTTGGACCATCTAACGCGTTTTTGGAAAACGAACAATTGAAAGAAAAAAAAATTTGCAATATTTAGATTACCGCCCGAGATATGAATGCTTTTACGTTTGTTCAATTTTCTATTGTTGTAATAAAGATTTTTGCAAAATTCGAGTTCCTCAACAATCCCTACGCTTCCGGCCATGGGATTCAATAAAATTATTCCCTTTACGAGCAACTATGCCATCACAGTTATCGATGTATTTCGATCGACGGCTCGCTGCCGAGCGCGCGGCGTCGACCTCTCGGCCGGGCGGCGCGGTGGGGATGCCCCCTCACTCCGCAGCCTGGCGCGAGCGGCTTAGTCAACAAATATAATAACTTACTTAAAAATGGCCGTATAACAATTTTCTTTCTTCATTTTACGTGATTTTTTCTTACGAACGCGATGGTGTTCTTGAAAATTATGTTCACCCCATAGCAGCCGCATGACCATGTTTCTTACAAATTTTACATTTAAACATGCTTTAAAATTATTTAACTGTGTATGGAAAAAGGTATCATAAATAAATCTTTTCTTAGACACTGTTTTATTCGCAACAATAAGTTAGAAATGCATTTAAAATGTAGTTTGGAAGAAATTAATAATAATTTGCAATTTCCTTTCTTGAGCAAAAGCAATAAAAATAATAATAAATGCGAATAAAGGTGAATGTTCAAAGAACCCGATGCAGTGGGGGTGGAAGAAAAGTAGAAATATGTTAGAACCGATAACGTGTAGGAAGGATCCTATTCCGTCCAATTTGTTGGAAATAATATCGTGCGCGTGCGATAAGAGTGGCTGCACATCCTATTGTACGTGTCGGAAATTAGGACTAAAATGCACGATTCTATGTAAAAAATGTAATGGTATGAGTTGTGCGAACGCTGTCGAAGCCGAAATATTTTTAAGCGATGACGAGGAAGAGGAAGATTTTATAGAATTAACAGAAGCAATCGACGACGAAATTGTAATGGAGTGTCCCGTAATGACGGCTCCGAAAAATGTAGAAACTGATGACGATTATGAGCCCGTCGAAAAAAGAGCAAAAGGAGAATTTTTTAAATCAATTTTTCTTCCAACATTTTTTTTTCTTTTTTTTTCTTTAATACAACTATTGTAATGAATGAAACAGTGTCTAAGAATATATTTATTTATACCTTTTCCCATCCACAGTTAAATAATTTTGAAGCATGTTTAAATGTAGAATTTGTAAGAAACATGGTCATGGGGCTACTACGGAGTGAACATAATTTTCAAGAGCACCATCGCGTTCGTAAGAAAAAATCACGTGAAATGAAAAAAAAATGTTATACGGCCATTTGTAAGTAAGTTATTATGTTTGTTAACTAAGCCGCTCGCGGCAGGCTGCGGAATGAGAGGGGGCATCCCCACCGCGCCGCCCGGCCGACCGGTCGACGCCGCGCGCTCGGCGGCGAGCCGTCGATCGAAATACATCGATCACTGTGATGGCATAATTGATCGTAAAGGGAATAATTTTATTGAATCCCATGGCCGCCGGAAGCGTAGGGATTGCTGAGGAACTCGAATTTTGCAAAAATCTTTATTACAACAATAGAAAATTGAACAAACGTAAAAACATTCATATCTCGGGCGGATATCTAAATATCGCAAATTTTTTTTTTTCAATTTCCTCGTTTTGCAAAAACGCGGTAGATCGTCCAAGAATTTTTCAGATATCTTTGCAACTTTGGTCAGAATTGTTATTTGTTTATAAGCAAAAATCTAAAATCGCCAAAAAACCGTATCTATTTTCAACAAAACGTATTTGGTTTTCCAAATCGCTTGTGCATGATGACACGAAGCTCCTCGATTTGTTTCCACCCTGTGGGCCTTCGTCGCGAAATTCTATTGAAGGACAAACGTTTTTCGATGATCGCAGATTGTTGCTAAACTATATCTCGCAGATCGATAAATCTTGCACGATTCTCTTGGGGTTTGGCCCCTTTACATCATGTACGAGTTTCAAACCGATATGTTGATAAACACCCGATTGCGGGTGCAAAAAGGAAATGGAGAATTTTCATTTTCATTTGCCATTAACCGCCCAATTACTAATGTATGCACTTTTTTTTCAGGACCTTTTTTACAGAGGACGTTATGATGAACAAATTTTATTCAAAACTTTTTCGATGGACGCGTACCAAAAAGATTATCTCAAAAATATTAATTTTTTAATTTTCAATAATTTTTTATTGCTAAAATATACTACGGAAAAGTCCGAAAACTCAGGACTATATTATTGTAGTTCCAAACAACCTATAAAAAAATTGGCCAGAGGGTGGGCCCCTTAAATAGAACTTCGTAAAATATGGCCTAAGGTGACTGGACTAATTATCGATAACATATAGATGGAGAATAAAAATGCTATTTCGTTGAAAAAAATCGAAGCCCAATTGAATAGAAGACACCTAATGTTCAGCAATATTTACATATTCTTCGATTACATTGTCGTGTAGCTTTTTTATGTATTCGAAGACCATCGTCTTCCAAACAGACACCGCAACGGTGGAATATGTATATTTTCTCAAGTCAGCAAAAAACGTAAGAAATTGAGAAGAATCGCGTCTCAATGTACCATCAATTATTTTTGGAATGAAATGAACTGAGCAAGGAAGCATATTTAACGCATGCAATAGATTTATAGCTGAAACGTTATTAAATGAATTCGTATAAAGAGCAAAACACAAGAATCGCGTTCGACGAAAAGGACAATCGAAATTTCAAATGTTGAATAGTTTATATACATTGCTCGTATTATTTGCACAGATTTTTCAATGTATCAAGAAATAATCATTTTGTGAACAGACTGCATCGGTCAAATACATATTTATATTTCTTTTTTTTTTTAAGAAAAAAAAGTTCAGGAGTTAAAGAGAATGACGTCTTTTCCCCCCAGCAATTGTCTTTCGAATAGAATCTAGAAAACTAGAAATTATCTTGAACATATGCGACCAATTTATAGCTCACACTGCATCAAATAGATTCGTATCAAGAGCGAAAAACAACGTTTATATTCGACAAAATATTCAAAGCCGTTCAATACACGTATCGATATATAGCCTGATTATTTTTTCAAAGTCTTCTGTTGAATTCTTTTTTCGCTCTCTCCAATAAAAATGGAACACATTAATTATTGAATTTGAATATTCAAAACTGTAAAGAAAAAATAGAAAAATTGTTGAAAAGTTTGAGTCAGTATCGTCGATTTACTCGACTGATGTGTTTGTTGAAATTCTTGTCAGGACAATTGAATGTTCGGAGGGAAATACTCGCCGATTCTAAACCAGGTTACTATTACCAATGAATTCCAGTTTCAAAAAAAAAATTAACAATATAGCCAACGCAAGCCCAATGGTAAGAAATATACTCATTTTTCAACAGAACTTTTACCTCGTTCACATAAACTGGATGGGTTTTCTAATGCATCAAGGCATCATCGTTTTCGCAAAAGGAGTGGCAACAGTGAAAAATATTTTTCTATTGCGTTTACAAGTCAGAAGATAACACATAAGGCATCGTTTCGATTCACCGGTCATCATCTTTCGAATAGAATGAAATGAGCAAGAAAATATTTTGAACACCTTCTGCACAAAAATGACAATCGAAATTTAAAATGAAAATTGAAATTTATCAAGGAGGGATATTCAACGCAGTACCCGAAGAGTTCTTTCTCAGCGAACATGTATCGGTGTACTCATATTAGCCTTCACGGCGTGAAGGTATTGGAGGCACCTTCATCCTGTGAACCTGGGTCGTTTTCTTTTTCGCACTACCAAACCAAAAATTGTGAATGAAAAAATCTGCAAAAAATCATGATCAATCTTTGGTCTCTCTCAAGGGAAAATAGATTTTTTTCTTTTTCATATTTTTAATATATTTTTTTCATCACATATTAAGCAACCTGCGAAGAGAATGATTTTTAGGCAGGACGAAAACGTTCCACGTTCACGGATTAAGGGTTAATTTGCAAACGTCTTGGTCTATTTGTATTTGCAAGGATTTGTTCGTTTAGATTAAAGTATTAATTTTACAAATACGATATAATGTTCAAGTAAATGTTTTTTCTCTTACGTTTCAGTAGTTATCGCCGATCAACAAATTTCGCTTTGCAGACGAAAACTCGAGAAGCTCTCTCCGATCGTTGGGTTTTTCCTTTTATAAAAGTAGTTCACTGTTCCTCGTAGTGCTCAATGTAATATTATGTAGGTGGATGTATACGATTAAGGAACACCAGTCCCGCTTGTCTACTGCGATGCTATTTACTATAGTCGGCGGTAAGTTTATATCGCAAGATGCAATTCGCAAAACACCTGTTGGAAAACCATAGAATTAACGATATGCTATGAGAATAATTGTGAAAATATTTTTTTTTTATTTCAATAATAAAAGTACGAATTAAGGGAACAACTGAAACGATATTTTATAACAAAAATTAAAATGAACACACAACACGAGACATATAAAACGAAAAATTTGAACTAAAACAAAAAAAATTGTCGGGCATCGCAGACGAAGACGCAACTTTGGCCGCGAGAGAAAAATGCCAGGACACCCGGTGGATAACTTTCTTCCAACCACTCGGGCAAAGATTACTTCCGAACAAAATACTTGCACGAACTTTAGATGTATCCTCAATCAATGTTCTGTCAATTTTATTTCTTAATTTGTAAGCGCGCACGTTTTTTTTAGCACTAGGAGAAATCACAATAAACGTCGGTGTGGGACTGCTGTCGGCGTGAATCTTGCTCGCGGCCGCGCGGCAAGTATGACGCAAGGGGAGAGAGAAGGGACGGTAAGGCCGGCGCAGCGGATGAGAAGGCGAGAAACTGACGCCCAAGCTTTCCATGGGAAGAACGAGAACCGCTGGATGATTCACGAGAATTTTAGCGCAATTTGTTTTGCATTGAAACAATCGATCTTTTTTGTTAAATATATTTGCGAGAAGTCCGTACGTCGATAATTGTATGACTAAACGCTGATTTTTTTCTGTTTTTTTTTTCATCCCCGACAACCGGCAGCGCGGGGAAAAAAATACAATAAAATTTGAAGAACTATGCCGCGAAGTGCGTACGTCGACGACTGTATGACTGGACGCTGATTTTTTTTTTCATTCCCGCCAACCGGCAGCGCGAGGAAAAAAATTCAATTTGCAAGTCGACGGTAAAAAATAGAAGAATATAAATCAAGGAAAAATGTGATGAACGCAAACGATCGTAACGCGAAAAAGAGACGCGATCAGGGCCAGGCGGGACAAACAGCATCGTTGTCAGCGGGAGACAAAAACACAAGAATCGCGTTCGAGAAAAAGGACAATCGAAATTTTAAATATTGAATACCTTATATACATCGCTCATATTATTTGCACCGATTTTTCAATGTATCAAGAAATAATCGTTTTCTGAACAGACTGCATCGGTCAAATATATATTAATATATTTCTTTTTTCGAAAAGAAAAAAAAGTTCAGGCATTAAAGAGAATGACGTCTTTTCTCCCCAGCAATTATCTTTCGAATAGAATCAAGCAAACTAGAAATTATCTTGAACATATACGACCAATTTATATCTCACACTGCATGAAATAGGTTCGCATCAAGAGCGAAAAACAACGATTATATTTGGCAAAATCAATTCGACAAAATATTCAAAGCCGTTCAATGCACGTATCGATATATAACTTGATTATTTTTTCGAAGTCTCTTTTTAATTTTTTTTCGCTCTCTCCAATAAAAATCGAACACATTAATTATTAACCTTGAATGTTCAAAACTGTACCAAACAAAAATGGAAAAACTGTTGAAAAGTTTGAGTCAGTATCGTCGATTTACTGGACTGATGTGTTCGTTGAAATTTTTGACAGGACAATTGAATGTTCGAAGGGAAATACTCGCCGATTCTGAACCCGGTTACTATTACCAAAGAATTCAATTTTCAAAAAAAATGTAACAATAATATGGCCAACGCAAGCCCAATGGTAAGAAATATACTCATTTTTCAACAGAACTTTTACCTCGTTCATATAAACTGGGTGGTTTTTCTAATGCATCAGGGCATCATCGTTTTCGCAAAAGGAGCCGCAACAGTGAAAAATATTTTTCTATTTCATTTATAAGTGAGAACATAAGGCATTATTTCGATTCACCAGTCATCATCTTTCGAATAGAATTAAATGAGCAAGAAAATATTTCGAACACCTTCTACACAGAAATGACAATCAAAATTTAAAATGAAAATTGAAATTTATGAAGGAGGAATATTCAACGCAGTACCTGAAGAGTTCTTTCTCAGCGCATTCAAATTTTTTTCATTTCAAACATGTACCGGTGTACTCATATTAATTATCGAACGTCTTGCTCTTTTTGTATTTACAAGGATTTGTTCATTTAGATTAAAGCATTCATTTTACAAATACGAAATAATGTTTAAGTAAATGTTTTATGCTTACATTTCAGTAGTTCTCGCCAATCAACAAATTTCGCCTTGCAGACGACAACTCGAGAAGCTCTCACCGATCGTTGGGTTTTTCCTTTTATAACGGAAGTTCACTGTTCCTCGTAGTGCTCAATGTAATATTATGTAGATGAATGAATACGATTAAAGAACACCAGTCCCGCTTATCTACTACGATGCTATTCACTATAGTAGGCGGTAAGTTTATATCGCAAGATGCAATTAGCAAAACACCTGTTGGAAAAACGTAGAATTAACGTTATGCTATGAGAATAATTGTAAAAATATTTTTTCAAATTTCGATAATGAATGTACGAATTAAGGGTATAGCTGAAACGATATGTTAAAACAAAAATTAAAATCAACACACAACACGAGAGACAAAAAACGAAAAATGTAATGTAAAACTCGCTGAAAAAGAAAATTAGACTGAAGGAATGGAATGAAGACAAACGGTCGCAACGAGAAACTAAAACAAAAAAATGCTCGCGTGTCGCAAACCAAGACGCGACTTTGTCCGCGAGAGACAAACGCCGAGACACCCGGTGGATGACATTTTTTCTGACCACTTGTAAATGGGCAAAAATTACTACCGAACAAAACACTTGCACGAACTTTAGATGTATCCTCAATCAATGTTCTGTCAATTTTTTTCCAATTTGCAAGCGCGCACGTTTTTTTTAGCGCCAGGAGAAATCACAATAAATGTCGGTGTGGGACTGCTGTCGGCGTGAATCTCGCTCGCGGCCGCGCGGCAAGAAAGAAGCGAGGGAAGAAAGAAGGGGCGGTAAGGCCAATGAGAAGGCGAGAAATCGACGGACAAGCTTTCCATGGAAAGAACGAAAACCGTTGGATGGTTCTGGAGAATTTTACGCTATTTTTGTAGCATTGGAAGAATCCATCTTTTTTTTCAAATATAATGACGAGAAGTCCGTACATCGATAATTGTATGACTTAACACTGATTATTTGTTCTGTATTTTTTTCATTCCCGACAACCGGCAGCGCGAGGAAAAAAAATACAATGAACGTTGAAGAATTATACCGCGAAGTGCGTACGTCGACGACTGTATGACTTGACGCTGATTTCTTTTTCATTCCCGCCAACCGGCAGCACGAGGAAAAAAAATTCAATTTGCAAGTCGATAGTAAAACCTAAAAGAATATAAATCAAGGAAAAATGTGATGAAGGCAAACGATCGTAAGGCGAAAAAGAGACACGATCACGGTCAGGCGGGGCAAACAGCGTCGTTGTCAGCGGGAGACAAACGCCGGCCACCGCGTTTGTTTTTCATCCACCGGGTGTCTTTTTTCCTCGCGCTGCCGGTTGTTGGGAATGAAAAAAAAAGAAAGAAAAAAATCAGCGTTCAGTCATACATTCGTCGACGTACGCACTTCGCGGTATTATTCTTCAACGTTCGTTGTATTTTTTTTCCTCGCGCTGCCGGTTGTCGGGAATGAAAAAAATACAAAAAAAAATCAGCGTTCAATCGTACGATTATCGACGTACGGACTTCTCGTCATTATATTTGAAAAAAAAGATCGATTCTTTCAATGCTACAAAAATTGGGCAAAATTCTCGAAAACCATCCAACGGTTTTCGTTCTTTCCATGGAAAGCTTGCGCGTCGATTTCTCGCCTTCTCATTGGCTGCGCGGGCCTTACCGCCCCTTCTTTCTCCCCTCGCGTCTTACTTGCCGCGCGGCCGCGAGCGAGATTCACGCCGACAGCAGTCCTACACCGACATTTATTGTGATTTCTCCTGGTGCTAAAAAAAACGTGCGCGCTTGAAAATTGGGAAAAAATTGACAGAACATCGATTGAGGTTACATCTAAAGTTCGTGCAAATGTTTTGTTCGTAAGTAATTTTTGCCCATTTACAAGTGGTCAGAGAAAATGTCATCCACCGGGTGTCTCGGCGTTTGTCTTTCGCGGACAAAGTCGCGTCTTCGTTTTCGACACCCGACCATTTTTTTGTTTTAGTTTCTCGTTACGACCGTTTGTCTACATTCCATTCCTTCAGTCTAATTTTCTTTTTCAGCGAGTTTTACTTAACATTTTTCGTTTTATGTGTCTCGTGTTGTGTGTTGATTTCAACTTTTCTTATAAAATATCGTTTCAGCTGTGCCCTTAATTCGTACTCAGATTATCGAAATTTGAAAAAATATTTTTACAATTATTCTCATAGCATAACGTTAATTCTACGTTTTTCCAACAGGTGTTTTGCTAATTGCATCTTGCGATATAAACTTACCGCCTACTATAGTGAATAGCATCGCAGTAGACAAGCGGGACTGGTATTCCTTAATCGTATACATCCATGTACTGTGACGCGGGGTTTGACATAGAGCCCGTGGATAGTCGACTCTGGCCCTCTCGCTCGCCGCTCTGACACCGGTACGACTCGAAGGGGTTTCCCCGGCGGCAAAAATTGAGATGAGAGAGCAGTTATTACGTTTATCTTTTTTTCCTTTCTTTTCCGCGGTTTCCTTCCTGTCGTGGCACGCCCCTAGCGGGGAGAATTGAGTGAGGACGGCAGAGGGACCTCCTCGGGGGCGAGGTTCCTGACTACCATCGAACCGGACATCGCGATTGGGCGAGAAGGGGGTATCTCCAACGGCCACGACACCGGGTCCGCTCGCGCGCTCGTCTCATCCCCCGGAGTCGCGACGATCGCTGAATGTCAGGCCAAGCCTTCAACACCTAGCCAGTTATGGGACACCAGCTCTCGTTCTGCCTACTGAGCCATTGGCCACACGGGAGAGAGCAAGAGTAGGCCAGAGGACGGGCGGTGGCAAGAGGACGCGGCGCGAGAGTCTCTGTTTCCCTCTCGGGCCGGCTTCGGAGCGCTTCGCACAGTTCCCGATTTAGGCGACGAGTCGGCTCTTCCATCGCTTTGCCTACTCTCTTCCTTACCTACGAGGCCGGTTATCGAGGGAATCGGAGAAGGATCCCCGAGCGAGGCGTCACCTGCCGTCTTCGGGGGTCCCTAGGCGGCTCGGGCGAGGGCGGTGAGCGGGGTATGGGCGAGCGCGCGTAACCCGCGGCGAAAAGAATCTCGGGAGACTTTCGGCGAGTGTCGAGCGAGACGGTCTATCGAGAAGACAACGGGAACGCGTTTCGGCAGCAATTCTTCGAGGATCCCTTCCGGTGAGCTCCAGCCCGTTTCGCGGTCGTGCCCGCCTTTCTCGTGTCCGCCCGCCTTGCTCGCGGCCCCAGACCGTGGCGGCGGTCCCACCCTACGTGGGTGTTCGCTCTTATATATTTTTTTGTTTCGTGGTTTCTCTCGAGAAGGGAAGTTGTGCCGAGTCCGGGGACTCGTGCCGGGGTCAGGCCGGGAGTCTCAAAACAGGGATTGCGCGTTTCGCGATCCTGCGCGTTCGGTAGCGATCGGCGTCTCGGGGGGATTAATCGCGTAGGGCTCTATAAGGGAAAGCGTGCAGTGCGTGGGTGTGCGACGAACCGCGTGGTGTGCGAGGGCGGCGTGATTGAAGGACCGGGGATTCCTTCGCCTCGTGCCTCGCCGTGCCACCGACTAGCGGGTGCACGGTGCCATTTGCGACGTTTTCCCCGATACTCGGCAGTTGGTTATCGAGGACGAAATCGAGGCGGTGTTTTTTTTGTAGATTGCGTAGGCCCCGGTCCCGTCGGTGTAAGTGTGTCGTCTCAGATTCCCGCGATGCGCGCGAGATGGTCGACTTCGCACCGCGGGAATAACGTCGCCCCGAGATGCCGAGACGCGTCGTCCGTTATTATCTCAGCGTGGAGTGACGGGAGCGAGATTTTCGCCTTTTCGTTTTTTTTTCCTTGTGATCGCGATTCCGGTTAAATTAATAAAGTGGAGAGTGTCTGAAAGGCCATTTACCGGGAACTTTTGCTTTAGCACCTTTCCTCGACCACCCCCTCTACCATCTATATAGTGGCTGCAGCGTAGCCGGTGCAATCCGGGGTACGTTTCTCTCTCTCTCGGCATGTCGTTCTGCGTGACAGAGCGAATGGCGCCCAAGGGAAAATTAAAGTGTCGGGAGCGGGAGGAAGCCCTTTTGTGACGAGGTGGAGGAATATTTCGTCACAAATTTGGCGTCCAACGTGGGGCCCGAAGGTTGTTGCTGGGAGGGTAAAAGTTCCCGCGTTTAGAAATTAGATTCATCGGATTGTATGGAATCAGCGAACAATTTCGTTTTTGCGCGTTGCTAGCACGTGCCGCTGGTTGTTTTTTTCCTTTCTCTCTTCTCGCTTCTGTCGCACTCACGCGCGCTTGTCGGGAGTTGCGCGGCCCTTGTCCGCACTCCCTGAGCTTTGTTTACCTTTTCGCGTATCTCCGGACCGGCCTTGGCGACTTTAAGAATCGTCCGGGATTAACACGGGGAAGCAGTTTAGAGAAATAATATTTCAGATATTCGGATCCAACCGAGAGTTTTCGCCTCTGCCGGGCGGCTATGTACCAGGTGTCTCAAAGTTTCTCGTAGTGCGTGCTGGCCGTGTGGTTACGAGGGGAATCCCTCTTTCGTTTATGCGATGTGCTCGATGCGTGATTTATGTAACCCGTGGTCCGATTGAGTGTTCCTTCAATTTATGTATTTGAATTGATTGTCCCGTTGTCTCTATCTTGATTTTGTTTTTTTTTGTATTATACATTTTTATTTTTATTTTTATCTATTTATGTATTTATTTGTTTATTTATTTATTTAATAATTTTTTTCCTTTTTTTTCTCCTGTTATTGTACTTTCGTTATTTATTTATTCATTTTATTTATTTATTTATTTATTTTTTTTTTAATTTATTTTTTATTTTTCTCCTTTCTCCCCCTTTTCTTCTTTCCACTCACTTAGTAGTTGGTACTATCGACTAGACTTCGTGGACTCATTTTATTTATTTACCTGTTTTTTTGTGTTTTTCGTTGAGAATTCATACGTTGACCCATTTTATTTATTTACCTGTTTTTTTGTGTTTTTCGTTGTGAATTCATACGTTGATCCATTTTATTTATTTACTTGTTTTTTTTGTGTTTTTCGTTGTGACTTTATCCGTTGACCCATCTTATTTATTGACTTATTTTGTTTTGTGTTTTCCCGTTGCGAATTGATCCCTTGACTCATTCGATTTATTGACTTGTTTTTTTTCCGTTTTTGATTTATTTAATTATTTTGGACAATCAATTTTATTTTATTTTATTTTTTTAATTTTTTTTCCTTCTCTTTCCTCCTTATCCTGTCTCACTTTGGATTTATCGCTTCGCCTTCGCTAATCAATTTTATTTATAAGTTCGGCTAGTCATTAGGGTGTTTTATTTATTTGACTTGCTCTATTTAATTTAGCCTATGCGAGTGGGGTATGCCGTGTGCGGACAAGCCGGCGCTGCGTTTCAGGCCGGCGTGCTCCGATAGATTTCGGGTAACCCAAGGTGGTACTGGTGGGGACGATTCGGGTCGCGCCTTGAGGGGTAACAGGTTCCCGGGAGCGCGGGGTCGAATTTCGTCCGCCATCAAGATAGAAGGGGGGAGTTTCGATCAATCGACTTAGTTAAGGACTATTCATTTATTTACTTAGGTTTTGTTCTTTATTTACTTGTTTGTTCATCTGTTTATTTATGTATTCATTTATTTATTGATTCATTTATTCATCTGTTGATTCTTTGATTTATCTATTTCATCGATCTCTGTCCTGTGAACTATTTATTTTACTCTCTTGGCTCGTAAGCCACGGAAAGATTGGACTGGCTGGATCCCTCTTGATCTCCGTGCCATCCCGAATATGGCGCAAGAAGGAGGGGGGAATTCCTTCTGCCCAAGGGAACGCGTCCCAGGAATTGCAGCTGCGTGGGCTTCCCACCTGTGTCTCACGCTCGGAGTTATTCGAGCGTCTTAATTACGCTCTCCGGCGTCCGTTCAGTCCGGAATACGAAGATTCGGACTTTACTGCGTTTGCTGCCCGAACGGATATGGGGCCCCAGCTGACCGATGCTGGTTTTGGACCGGGAGTAATCGCACCGCTGGCATCGCAGGCGGGAGTTCCGGGCCGGTCCCTGGAGGACCCAGTGGCGACGCCTCGGGAGGGCCGAGGCGTGACTTTTGCCGCTTCGCGGTCGGGACCGCCGACGATTCAGGTGACCCCGACCCCCGCTCCGGTTCTACCGGAGAGGGCCTCGGCCGTACCCTCGGTTTGCATCCCTATTGAGCCCGAGTCTGGCCCGGACGCTCCGGGTGGGATAGGTTTCCCCTTTCATAGCGGCCAATCACCCCACCCTCGGCAGTTGCCGGCCCGCTTGGATCCGCTGGCTTTCACCAGACTAGATCCTCGCGCCCTAGAGTCGTGCCCTTTCGGGAGCGGATCGTTGGGAGCCTGGCCGTGGCCGGGAGATTTCCGGCAGGGACCCGCTTGTGATACCACCTTCTGGGACAGTGCTGGGAGTCGGCCGGGACCATCTAAGACTTGCGGGCCGTCCCACCAGTCGACGCTGGCGTACACTGACGACCTGTCGCGGGGCTCGGCCTTTCCACCCCGCTCCGCTTACGAGACCTTGCGGTAATGGGGGCTGGAATTCTCGGGTGACTCCGGAGAGGACGTGGAAACCTTCCTCGTCCAGATTGAGGAGCGTCGGGCCATGGTGGCAGTCGCGGACCGGGACCTATTGAATTGTCTCCCGACCTTTCTTAAGGGGTTCGCCCTTTATTGGTTCAGGAGTAAGAGGAATTCCTGGAGCACTTGGGGGGAGTGCATGGTCGCGTTCCGGACCCGGTTTGGTGACCCCAATTTCCAATTTACCCTGCGAGACCAGATATCTCGCCGATGCCAGGGGGAACACGAACCCGTGTCAAATTTTTTTACGTGTATGCGTACGATGTTCGACCGTGTTGACCCTCCGATGCCGGAGACTGAGCGGCTGGGGTACGCTCACCGCAATCTTGCGTCTCGTTTGCGGGTGCTAATCCTCCGGAGGTCCGTACGGACTCTAGACGAATTGGAGGAGGTGGCGGTGGAATTGGAGGGCAGTTACAATACGGAAAGTCTGGCCCCGATTCCACCGGAAAAGTTCATGTTTCCTGACCTAGCCTACGTGCCCACGCGTTCGTCTGGCGGACGCCTGTCGGGGGGGTGCGCGGAACGGCGCGGCCGCACCCGTGGTCCGGAGGGAGTGAGCCTGAAGGGTCCCGTGATGTCCAGTCCCGGGCCCCTCCGTCGCTATTAGCGGCAGTACAGCAGCCGCCCCCACCGAGGGACTCGCAGGGTCCTCGAGGCGACCCAAACTGCGTGGGTGGTGCCGGAGCCCCCCCGCTTAGGGAGGGTGCCTGTTGGAATTGCCGAGAGGTTGGACACACCTGGAGGGATTGCAAGGCTCCGCGCCAGATACACTGCTATCGCTGCGGGAGGCAAGGAGTCACCAGCCGGACGCCTCACGGATGCGGGGGAAACTCCGCGAGGGGTCGCCAGTAAGGGCCGCCGCGTCCCCTATAGTTTTTCCGGAGGCCCCGTCACCCCTTTATTCCGCGCGTCGCAGACCGTTGGAAGAGATCTGTAGTCCGTTGCTGGGGAGACGTTCGCGCACGATACTTCTCTTATTGCTCCGGGTACGAGACCATTCCCTTCCCGCTATGGTGGATAGCGGGTCAACACACACCTATCTAGGTCCGGAGGGGGTGCTTTTAGCGGCCAAGTTGGGATTCCTCCGCCACCGGGTCCCGGAACGAGTGAGCACCATTGCCAACGGGGAGAACATTCGTTGCAGCGAGGAGGTCGAATTCCCGGTCCAGCTGAAGGGCCGAGTTTGTGACCTGGTGGCCCGGGTTTACCCGGAACTCCCCGTTCCCTTGCTGCTGGGACTGGATTCCCTGGGGCGTTTGGGAGTCGTGGTTGACCACGGCTGCGATACCTGGCATTTCTCGGGGTGCCCGCACAACGAGTATTCCTTCGAGTCAACGGAAGGGATTGGCGCGGGGGGTATATGCGCCCCGTTGACCGACCTGTCGCCCTCAGAGGCCGCCTTGCTGGATCAGTTCCTATCCACTGAGATCCCTTTGATGAAGGAGGCCCCTGGCCGGACGACTTTAGTGGAACATCGTATCGACGTAGGAGGCCACGCTCCCATCAAATAACGTTACTACCCCGTCACGCCGGTCATTCGGCAGGAAATTTACAACGAGGTAGACCGGATGCTCCAGGAGGATATTGTAGAGTGCTCCACGAGTGACTGGAGCACCCCTATCGTCATGATAAAGAAGGCTAATCACACCTATCGGTTTTGCCTGGACTTCCGTCGCGTAAACGATGTTACCCGCAAGGATGCGTACCCGCTACCGCACATGGACGACATCTTGGATAAGCTTCGGGCCGCCAGGTATATTTCGACGCTGGACCTGAGCCAGGCGTTCCACCAAATACCTCTGGAAGCCTCGTCTCGCGAGATCACAGCGTTCACGGTCCCGGGGCGGGGCTTGTTCCAATTTAAACGAATGCCATATGGGGTAACGAACGCGCCGGCCACGTTCCAAAGACTCCTGGATAAGTTGATTGGGCCTGGAATGGAGCCACACGCGTTCGCTTATTTAGACGATATTATTGTCCTGACCGAGACCTTCGAAGACCACCTGCGATGGCTGAAGAGGACCTTAGACCGTATCCGAGGAGCGGGGCTACTTATAAATCCCGTCAAGTGTGAGTTTTGCTGCGCCGAGGTGCGGTACCTCGGTTTCGTGATTAACGGCGAAGGGTTGCAAGTGGATCCAGCCAAGACGGCGCCGGTACGCGATTTTCCCGCTCCGATTAATATCTCCCAGTTGAGGCGTTTTTTGGGAATGACCTCGTGGTATCGCCGGTTCATTCCGGGGTTCGCCACGATAGCGGAACCGCTAACCCGCCTTACGAAGAAGAAGTTCACCTGGAGATGGAGGAGTGAGCAGGACCTTGCTATGGCCCTCCTGAAGGAGGCGTTGGTCAACCCACCGACTCTGGCGAGACCGGATTTTTCCCAGCCATTTACATTACAGACGGACGCGAGCATGTCCGGACTGGGAGCGGTCCTGACGCAGTCGGGAAAGGGTGGCGAACACCCGATTGCTTACGCAAGCCGGACGCTGACGGATGCGGAGCGAAACTACACGATGACGGAGCAGGAGTGCCTGGCGATACTATGGGCCATCAGGAAGTTTCGGGGATACTTGGAAGGGTATCACTTCACCGTAATCACGGACCATGGTAGCCTCCGATGGCTTCGTTCGCTGAAAGATCCGACTGGCCGGCTTGCCCGGTGGGCCCTACAGATGATGCAATATGACTTCGAGGTTGTCCACCGAAAGGGTGCTCTCCACCACGTACCGGACGCGCTCTTCCGGATGTATGAGACGACGAAGCCGCCTGGCCCTGTCGAGGCGATGGGAGACGAGTTCCCTGAAGTAGTCCTACCCATGGCCGATGTCGCCAGACCCCCGAAGATGGGCCCTGAGTTGCCACATCCCGGAGACCGATGGTACTCACGTCGGTGGCTGGAGGTCCTATCGCATGGGGAACGATTTCCGGATTGGAAAATAATCGAGGACAGACTCTATCTGAGACGGCGGATAACCCGAGTCCCAGACGAGCTGTCTCGTGACACGGAGTGGAAGTTGGTGGTCCCGCGTCCGGATCGGGGAGGGGTTTTGCACGACCACCGCGATGTGCCCCAGGCGGGTCACCTAGGGGTCGATAAGACCTTCCACAGGATAGCCATCTCTTACTTTTGGCCTGGATTATACACGGACGTGACTCGCTACGTGCGGAAATGCGAGGTCTGCCAGCGCACCAAGGTGTCACAGTGCCCACCCCCGGGTTTGATGGGGAGAAGGGTGGTTGAGGCCCCATGGCTGGTAGTTGCAGCGGACATAATGGGTCCTTTCCCGCCCAGCCGGGCCGGATTTGCCTACATACTGGTCTTCCAAGACCTATTCTCGAAATGGATCGAGTGCTGTCCGTTGCGTAGGGCCACGGGAGGGAAGATCCGGGAGGCCCTGGGGGAATTGGTCATTTCGCGCTGGGGAACCCCGGAGGTCCTCCTGACCGACAACGGCACCGAGTTCGCCAACCAATACTTGCGATCATGGGCCGAGGAGCATGGGGTATTACACACCACCACTCTCCCGTACCATCCGCAGGCGAACCCCGTCGAGAGAGTAAACCGGGTCCTTAAGACCATGATAGTGGCATTCCTCGAAGGTGACCATCGGTCCTGGGACGAACACCTGGGGGAGTTTCGTTTCGCTTATAATACCGCTCACCACACCGCCATTAATTGTAGCCCCGCATATCTGAATTTCGGGAGGAATCCGAGACCCTATAATTTTTACCCTCGCGGGGGGGACAGGGAGAAGGAGATCTTCCCCCTCCCCGTCGAACAATGGTCGAACCGTATGCGACAGCTGGAAACCCAGCGCGAGCGCGTCCAATATAACTTGGACGAGGCTTACCAGAGGCAATCAGGGCATTACAACCGACACCGGCAGGTTGCCACTTTCCGCGTTGGGGATCTGGTGCTTCGGAGGCAGCGGGTTTTGTCATCCGCGGCGCAACACGTAGCGGCCAAGTTGGCCCCTAGGTTCGAGGGTCCCTATCGCATCAGTAGGGTCCTTTCCCCCGTGGTATACGAGCTCACTGGGCCCACGGGAGGAATAGTCCCCAAGGTATCGATAGAAGATCTTAAGCGTTACCACTCTTCCGATTCTCCCACTTCCACAGGTAGACTAGATGGATCCACGAGCGGAGCCGGTGCTGAGGAGCCTGGCGATGATGATGCGGGAGGCGGCCTCCGACCACTACGCGGGGCGCCTGAACGGGGTCCCAGCGTCCCGGGCGTTCAGCCGCCTCGCCCTCGGCGAGATGGAGTGCTACATCCCCTGGCTGGCTTCGACGGAGGCCAACCAGAGGCTGACCAACATGGCGGCAACGGCGTGGGAGATGTGGCGATACATCCTGGACGACGAAGATCGCGGTGACACCGCCCCTCGTTTCGTTGCGCCGAGGCTTGCGGTGACACGCCCGGGGACGGGACCCGATACCCCGGGTGGGGTGCCGGCGGCGGTGTCCGAACGCCGACCTGAGGAACCGGCACCGGACCCGGAAGTCGGAGCAGAAAAGAGGGCTTCGGAGGAGGCGAGCCCTGTTGTTCGTGGGTCGTTGGCCACCCCGACACCGGCCATGTCCGAAAGGGCCCGGGCTAAGCGTGAACACGCCATACGCGCTCACCAGATGTCCGCGGCACTGACCAGGTGCTGGAATTGTGGCCAGCGCGGCCATGAGCGGGCTTCTTGCCCGGAGCCGAGGACGCCGGTTCGGCGATGCTCTAGTTGTGGAGCCCGGACGCCTCACTCCAGGATTGTCCGCGTTGCGCGGAGGGGTCTTCGTGTGCGGGAGGACCACGGGCGCGCACTCGAGGCCTGAGTGCTCGCAGCCGATGAGGAGTACGCGATGACCAGTCGTCTAATCGTCCTTTTTTTTCTTGGCCTTTCCCTATTCTTTTCTTTCTTTTTGTTCTTTCTCTCTCCCCCCCCCCCCCAGGGAGTGTGCGTGAGGGGGGGTACGCTCGAGTCGACCTGTTTTGTTTTGTACGAGGGGGCGAATAAAGCTGGAGGTGGAACACCGACGTGGTTACTATTTGTGTCCGTTTCGTACCGTCCCGTACGTCCAATGTCGTACGTCCGTCCGGAGGGGAAAACATCTCGGGGTGTGGCGATCGAGGGTCGGCCCTGGAAGGCCGGTGAGAGGGGAGCGGGTCGGCCGAGGTTGTGGACTGTCGCCGGGGTGGTCCCCGGGTTGTCGGGTGTGGTTGACCGGGCGGGTTGGAGTCTCCTGGCGGGGTCGGCCAGTGTGTAAGGAGGGGGGAGTTGTGACGCGGGGTTTGACATAGAGCCCGTGGATAGTCGACTCTGGCCCTCTCGCTCGCCGCTCTGACACCGGTACGACTCGAAAGGGTTTCCCCGGCGGCAAAAATTGAGATGAGAGAGCAGTTATTACGTTTCTCTTTTTTTTCCTTTCTTTTCCGCGGTTTCCTTCCTGTCGTGGCACGCCACGAGCGGGGAGAATTAAGCGAGGACGGCAGAGGGATCTCCTCGGGGCCGAGGTTCCTGACTACCATCGAACCGGACATCGCGATTGGGCGAGAAGGGGGTATCTCCAACGGCCACGACACCGGGTCCGCTCGCGCGCTCGTCGCATCCCCCGGAGTCGCGACGATCGCTGAATGTCAGGCCAAGCCTTCAACACCTAGCCAGTTATGGGACACCAGCTCTCGTTCTGCCTACTGAGCCATTGGCCACACGGGAGAGAGCAAGAGTAGGCCAGAGGACGGACGGTGGCAAGAGGACGCGGCGCGTGAGTCTCTGTCTCCCTCTCGGGCCGGCGTCGGAGCGCTTCGCACAGTTCCCGATCTAGGCGACGAGTCGGCTCTTCCATCGCTTTGCCTACTCTCTTCCTTACCTACGAGGCCGGTTATCGAGGGAATCGGAGAAGGATCCCCAAGCGAGGCGTCACCTGCCGTCTTCGGGGGTCCCTAGGTGGCTCGGGCGAGGGCGGTAAGCGGGGTATGGGCGAGCGCGCGTAACCCGCGGCGAAAAGAATCTCGGGAGACTTTCGGCGAGTGTCGAGCGAGACGGTCTATCGAGGAGACAACGGGAACGCGTTTCGGCAGCAATTCTTCGAGGATCCTTTCCGGTAAGCTCCAGCCCGTTTCGCGGTCGTGCCCGCCGTTCTCGTGTCCGCCCGCCTTGCTCGCGGCCCCAGACCGTGGCGGCGGTCCAACCCTACGTGGGTGTTCGCTCTTATATATTTTTTTGTTTCGTGGTTTCTCTCGAGAAGGAAAGTTGTGCCGAGTCCGGGGACTCGTGCCGGGGTCAGGCCGAGAGTCTCAAAACAGGGATTGCGCGTTTCGCGACCCTGCGCGTTCGATAGCGATCGGCGTCTCGGGGGGATTAATCGCGTAGGGCCCTATAAGGGAAAGAGTGCAGTGCGTGGGTGTGCGACGAACCGCGTGGTGTGCGAGGGCGGCGTGATTGAAGGACCGGGGATTCCTTCGCCTCGTGCCTCGACATGCCACCGACTAGCGGGTGCACGGTGCCATTTGCGACGTTTTCCCCGATACTCGGCAGTTGGGTATCGAGGACGAAATCGAGGCGGTGTTTTTTTTTTGTAGATTGCGTAGGCCCCGGTCCCGTCGGTGTAAGTGTGTCGTCTCAGATTCCCGCGATGCGCGCGAGACGGTCGACTTCGCACCGCGGGCATAACGTCGCCCCGAGATGCCGAGACGCGCCGTCCGTTATTATCTCAGCGTGAAGTGACGGAAGCGAGATTTTCGCCTTTTCGTTTTTTTCCCTTGTGATCGCGATTCCGATTAAATTAATAAAGTGGAGAGTGTCTGAAAGGCCATTTACCGGGAACGTTTGCTCTAGCACCTTTCCTCGACCACCCCCCTCTACCATCTATATAGTGGCTGCAGCGTAGCCGGTGCAATCCGGGGTGCGTTTCTCTCTCTCTCTCGGCATGTCGTTCTGCGTGACGGAGCGACTGGCGCCCAAGGGAAAATTAAAGTGTCGGGAGCGGGAGGAAGCCCTTTTGTGACGAGGTGGAGGAATATTTCGTCACAGTACATAATATTACATTGAGCACTACGAGGAACAGTGAACTTCTTTTATCAAAGGAAGAACCCAACGATCGGTGAGAGCTTCTCGAGTTGTAGTCTGCAAGGTGAAATTTGATGATTGGCGAGAACTACAGAAATGTAAGTATAAAACATTTGAGAAGAGTTTGTGGCTTCCGGATGGAGGCCGTGTTGAGGATCAGCGTTGTGCCGACGTTTCGCAAACGTTACAGTCTGCATCATCAGGGCTGAGAGCTCCGATACTGAAGCTCTCGTGTCTCAGGTATTCCTTATATAGTTGCAGTCATCGTTCCAGATCGCTGCACCAGCCAATCAGATGTTTTAATTGATCAGCTGGTCAATTAAAAAACCGGGAGGACGGTGTGCCAAATAGGATTGACGTGATATCCTCCATCTCTGTTTAGATTGTCCGGATGTTTTCGGATTTCCAAGCCTTCTCGGTGTTTCCTGGAAAAATAGCTGTTTGATGGGGCCAGACTTTGGGCTTTGTCGAACTGGATGGCATGACCAGTCGCCATCCAATGTTCGGCCAGCGCTGATTGTGTAATATGGCCATATTTGATACACCGTTGGTGTTCTTTGATCCGTGTACTGATCTTCCTCCCGGTTTCCCCTATGTACACTTTACCGCATGAGCAGGGTATTTTGTATACTCCTGGTGCACTTAATGGTGGTCTTTGGTCTTTTGCACTCGGAATCACTTGTGCTAGTTTCTTCTGAGGTTTGAAGATGACTCGGACGTTATATTTTCCAAGGACCCTGCCTATGCGATCGGTTATGCCCTGAAGGTATGGAAGGGAAGTTGTTGCAGTTATTTGTCCTTCATTCTCTCCATCAGGTGCTGTAACCGTTTTCGGATCAGCTATTTTTCTTTTTAGATTTTTGATCGTTCTTTCGATGTTGCCTGGCTTGTAGCCATTGTCTCCTAAAACTCCTATATCCAAAACTCCCGGGATTTTGTGAACAAGATCCAGTCTATCAAGGTACAACCAGAAGATATTTTAGTGAGTTTCGATGTTGTATCCCTGTTTACAAACGTCCCAACCAATGAAACCCTAAGCATAGTTAAAAATTCCAAAAAAGTTGCCCCTAACCTACTGCCCCTCATAGAACATTGCCTTAACTCTACATACTTCCAATTTCAATCCCAGTTTTATGAACAAACTTCAGGCGCAGCCATGGGTTCCCCTATTTCCCCTATCATTGCCAACATCTTTATGGAGAACTTCGAGAACAGAATTCTGCAAGAAGCTTCCCTCAAGCCCTCCACCTGGTTCCGATATGTCGATGACACCTTCGTCATTTGGAGTCACGGCAAAGAAAACCTCAATCATTTCTTAACCTTCCTCAACTCCCAACACCCCAATATTCAATTCACCATGGAGATAGACCAGGAAAATCAAATCCCTTTTCTGGATGTACTGGTTCAACGGAAAAGCGATGGCACTTTGGGCCATAAAGTTTACCGGAAGCCAACGCATACGGATAGATACCTCCACGCTACGTCCCATCACCACCCTTCCCAAAAACAGTCGGTCATAAGCTCTCTGGTCTACAGAGCTCTAGCGATCTCCGAACCAGACTCCCTGGAGGTTGAACTAGAACACCTACGAAAAGCTTTAGGAGACAACGGCTACAAGCCAGGCAACATTGAAAGAACGATCAAAAATCTAAAAAGAAAAATAGCTGATCTGAAAACGGTTACAGCACCTGATGGAGAGAATGAAGGACAAATAACTGCAACAACTTCCCTTCCATACCTTCAGGGCATAACCGATCGCATAGGCAGGGTCCTTGGAAAACATAACGTCCGAGTCATCTTCAAACCTCAGAAGAAACTAGCACAAGTGATTCCGAGTGCAAAAGACCAAAGACCACCATTAAGTGCACCAGGAGTATACAAAATACCCTGCTCATGCGGTAAAGTGTACATAGGGGAAAGCGGGAGGAAGATCAGTACACGGATCAAAGAACACCAACGGTGTATCAAATATGGCCATATTACACAATCAGCGCTGGCCGAACATTGGATGGCGACTGGTCATGCCATCCAGTTCGACAAAGCCCAAAGTCTGGCCCCATCAAACAGCTATTTTTCCAGGAAACACCGAGAAGGCTTGGAAATCCGAAAACATCCGGACAATCTAAACAGAGATGGAGGATATCACGTCTATCCTATTTGGCACACCGTCCTCCCGGTTTTTTAATTGACCCGCTGATCAATTAAAACATCTGATTGGCTGGTGCAGCGATCTGGAACGATGACTGCAACTATATAAGGAATACCTGAGACACGAGAGCTTCAGTATCGGAGCTCTCAGCCCTGATGATGCAGACTGTAAGGTTTGCGAAACGTCGGTACAACGCTGATCCTCAACACGGCCTCCATCCGGAAGCCACAAACTCTTCTCATTACATAAAGAGCCGTGAAAGCCTTAAATCTAAAATTTACTTGAACCTTATATCGTATTTGTAAAATTAATAATTTAATCTAAACGAACGAATCCTTGTAAATACAAAAAGAGCAAGACGTTCGATAATTATCTCTCAAACCGTGAACGTGGGTCGTTTTGGTCCGGCCCAAAAATCATTTTCTCCGCAGGTTGCTTAATATTTGACGAAAAAAATATATTAAAAATATGACAAAGGAAAAAAATATATATTGGCTCGAGAAGTGCACCCTAAAGATTGATCATGACTATTTGCAGATTTTTCAATTCACAATTGTTGGTTTGTTAGTGAGAAAAAGAAAACGACCCAGGTTCATGGGATTAAGGTGCCTCAAATACCTTCACGGTGTGAGGGTTAATATGAGTACGCAGGTACATGTTTCAAATGAAAACAAAATTGAATGCGCTGAGAAAGAACTCTTCGGGTACTGCGTTGAATATTCCTCCTTGATCAATTTCAATTTTCATTTTAAAGGGGGTAGCCGGTTAAGGGGGGTCTGACGGCCCCCACCGAGTTTGATCGAATCGACCCAAAAACCTGAAAGAGGGCTGAAAAACAAAATTTTAGAGATATTTTTTAACCCCCTAAACCCTTATGAAAACACCATAATCGCAAAAAATGCGTTTTTTTATGTTTAATTTTTTTTCGAGCTTTCAAATGCATTTTAAAGCGGTTTTAACACAACCAAAATTTTGTTTCAGATGTGTAGACATGCCCTGAATTTTTCCAGATTTTTTCGTAAAGTTAAATCATGTGCAACATAATTTTAATGGCATAAAAACCGTAAAAAATCGTCATTTTTTGTATTCAATGCTATGGTTTTTATTGACGTATTAATGGTAAAAAATCGTGCACCATAGCATAGAAAGCTACTATCTTCCTCTACAAAATGACGCTAATTGGGCTCAATTCGGTCGTCTCTAGCGTCCGAAAATCAAACTTGAATAAATTCCGTTTTTATAATTTGAGCATTTTCAGTTACGAAAATGACACAAAATCATATTTTTCAATTATTTTACTTAATAAAAGTACATTTTGGGGTTTCTGAGGTCGCCGATTACAAATTTGATGTCAAACAGCTAACAAAAAAAAAATTACACATGTCATCAAATGAAAATGGTATTTGCTATTTCGGTTTTTTCAATAATTAAAAGTCATTGTATTTTAAAAAATCTATTTATTTATAATAATATTACATACATTCATCTAATATATACATTAAACAGACACAAGTAATACATACATTGCAACATGATTGTTATGTTGTTAATCTTCGTCACTGTGTTCTTCAATAACAGGTTCGACATTATCAACGTGAAATAGATTCGTTAGAATTTGAGCTGGGCGGATGATTTTGGACAAATACCGTGCATGACTTAAAAAGTAAATGATTGTTGCAACGTGGGCACAGCAACCAACAGTTCTTAGCCCATTTGCACAATCACATACGTAGTTTTTTATACCGTTATATCCAATACTGTTAGGGTCGTACTGAACGTAACATCTGTATACTTTCTTGTTTATATGTCTTGATTTAACTTCACATTTCAAAATGGTATCGTCCTCCAACAAGTATTGCATATTCAAAAGTCCTTCTTCGGTATACATTTCAGCTAAGTATGAAACAGTTTGCGATAACTGGTACGAGCCAGTGAAAAGGATCTTCAAATCTTGCTCTGTCATTGCCGGAAAGTCTAATACGTCATTTGATGTTAACGGTTTGAAGATCCTTTTCTTCCTATTCCAGTTTTGTTCTTCCACAACTTTCGCTAAAGAATTGTCAACGTCTTTTCTTTTCAACATTTGCTCGGCAATTTGATCTTGTAAATCGGTATCGCAATTCAGTCTTTTTCCAAACTCATTAACCAAAAAATTCGCTACTTTGCAATAAAGCATCGCTGAATCCAACATGTTGTTGTTAAACTGATTATGCAAGAGTTTGAATTTACTACCGATTATACCGTGGACAGCCTCTACCACCCACCTCAATTTCGTAACAAATCGACTTTCGTTTGCTTCATTTGTTGGAAGTTGCTTTCTTTTGCCTTTCAACGCTGGCATCAACACAACGAACCCTTGAGATTCTAACCAATCTTTGACGTCTCTGAACCCCCTGTCAAGTATAAAAACATCCCCTTTTTTGAGGATTGATCTCAAGCCGTTCGGATCACTTAGTACATGTTGTAAGATTTTCGCATCATTCACAATTGCTTCGTACGGTCCGTAAACATCTATTACATATCCATCTGTGGCACAAACTGTGAAGGGTTTACAGAGTGGACACTTTTTCTGACCAGAGAAAGATTTTTTTTGGTAACAATTATTACTACTTTTTTGGTGTCGAAGGTATGAACCATCAGCAATCAAGAGCAGGCGATCTTCAAATCCGTGTAATTTTTTTACGTAAGGCGACGTGTGATTAGCAATTAAATCTTCGCGATAACATGCCCGAGCTCCGAAACGAAGTGGAAAGACGTCTTTCGCGAATGAATCCAAAACCGATTTGCAATAAGCAGATACTAGTTGTTCAGATTTGATATCGAAAATTGACGCAGTGATTGTGTTGGAATTTCCAGTTCTTAATTTAAAAAGGAATATTAAAAGAGCTTGATTAATACTGCGATTTTGAGAATTTCGCAAAGTGACCAACATGTTTTTTAGAGTCTTGATTTCTGCAACTGTGTATCCAGTTAGCGATTTTATGCGCTCTGCCGATAAATTGTAATCATCTACTCTGTCTAAAATACTGTTGTCGCATTTTTTGGACAGTGCATCCAAAAATAATGCCAACTCTTGAGAACTGATAGTACAAGTATTCGAAAATATTTTCAAGTTTGAAATTTCGTCAACGTACATACGTTCACTGATAAGATGTACAGGACAACAGGGATTGCCTTTTGGAATGAAAATTCGTGAACTTATAAATACCTGTAACCTCGCTTTAAACGGAACAACCGGAGATGTCGTAATTGGAGTAAGACATACGCAACAACATTTGTGAGTCGCGGTAACTCTGTTGAAAGGCATCTCGATCATTTCATAGTCCGGTTCTCTTGGACGAAGAACGTAAGGAGGGTCCTTAGAAGATTGTGATGACTGTCCTGTGGAAGATTCAGACTCCGACCGTGACAATTGTTGCGAAGACTGTTCCGAAGATTGTTCTGTGTCATCTGATACTGTCAAATTGGAGAGTGTTGATGAATGTCTCTCTACAGGATCGACAGAATTTTGTTCGCGATCAACATCTGGCAGAGGATTTTCCTCGGGATTGACGTTTGGCAGAGGATTTTCTTCGGGATTAAAATCCAACTGAAGATTTTCTTCAGGATCAGAATCACTGCTCGTCGATGGTGAAACCGTTCGGGATTTAGCGATTGCGGAACGACACAGATGACATAAAACGTCACCTTTCTCTACTCGTTTACCTAGTAGTTTAGTATATAAGTGTACGTCATCATCTGAAGAAATGGACTTCTGTTTTCCGGTATCATAACGCAACAATCTGTTGCATCTTATGCACCTTTCACCAGCCGTACATTTTCGTTTTTTCGGTGGCATCGCACAGTTTTTCCTAAAGAAAAAAAAAGAACATTGTTATTTTTTTTATTATGATTAACAAATTATTTTTTTTTTTTGAAAAAAATGAAAAAAGTAACTGAAACCCGGAATAAAAAAAAACCATAATTAAAAAAACAAATAGAACAAAAGTAACGAAAATCGAAAGTACATTAAAAATTGTAAATCAAAACAAAAAAAATGTTGAAAACATCGGTAAACAAAACAGAAATAAATTATTGTATTCCAAATCATTTTTTGATTGAAATATCGTTTCGTCTTAGTTTTGTTTTTTTTTTGCTTTTTTTAAATTCTTTTCATGTGAGTGAACTAAACAACAACTTGAAGTTGACGGCCACCTTCTGTACGATTTCAAGTCGACTATGAGGCAAACGATTGTAGATTGAGGTTATGATTATAAATCAATTTTTATGTTGATTGATATTTAAATTGATATTCAAACTCACCTTAGAATACTGCTTCAATCACTTCGTGTTGAGATAGGCAGGTTAAACGATAAATTAAAAAAACGCTGTTAACAAAACAAATAGATTTGTTTAACGGAGCAGAGCGCGTCGCATGACGTGTGTACTGGACGGCGGCTGAACACAGAGAGAAAGAGAGACCGCGTGGAGCGGGGTTCTCGATGCGTCAGTGCGTAGTGGGCATGCGCAGTACCGTGCGGAGGGGCATACGAGCCTAAGGCCCACGTGGGTACGGTGGCCTTAGGCACTCGGGTACGTGGCTTAATAAGGTACAAGTTGGGATTTTCTCCGCCAGGTGACAGTTTAGTCGGGGAATTCCAAATTTTTTTTCTGAATAATACGTAATTTTTTGTTTGTTAATATAACTATTGACAGCTGTTACGATTAAAAATTCGTGTATAAGAATGAATTTATAATCAGCGACCTAAAAAATCCTTATTAATATCGTTCCCATAGCTTTTTTAAAAAATTTCAAAAATTAAAATATTTTTTCTTCGTTTTGACAGCTGTCATGTGACAAAACTAATTTTTGACATCAAATTTGTAATCGGCGACCTCAGAAACCCCAAAATGTACTTTTATTAAAAAAAATAATTGAAAAATATGATTTTGTGTCATTTTCGTAACTGAAAATGCTCAAATTATAAAAACGGAATTTATTCAAGTTTGATTTTCGGACGCTAGAGACGACCGAATTGAGCCCAATTAGCGTCATTTTGTAGAGGAAGATAGTAGCTTTCTATGCTATGGTGCACGATTTTTTACCATTAATACGTCAATAAAAACCATAGCATTAAATACAAAAAATGACGATTTTTTACGGTTTTTTTGCCATTAAAATTATGTTGCACATGATTTAACTTTACGAAAAAATCTGGAAAAATTCAGGGCATGTCTACACATCTGAAACAAAATTTTGGTTGTGTTAAAACCGCTTTAAAATGCATTTGAAAGCTCAAAAAAAAATTAAACATCAAAAAAACGCATTTTTTGCGATTATGGTGTTTTCATAAGGGTTTAGGGGGTTAAAAAATATCTCTAAAATTTTGTTTTTCAGCCCTCTTTCAGGTTTTTGGGTCGATTTGATCAAACTCGGTGGGGGCCGTCAGACCCCCCTTAACCGGCTACCCCCTTTATTTGAAAAGAGAAAAGATCAGAAAATCAAAGAAAAATAAAAAGAGCAATAAGGAAGGTTAATAAATTAAAGATAGCAAACAATTAGCGCTAAATAGGTAGGAAAGGTATATCAGGAGAAAATAGGAAGCGAGAAGGTATCAGAACGAGCGAGCGTACGAATAAGGAAAATATTAAATTGGGAAAATACACGAAATATTATATTAGGAAATAAGAAAGAGTACGCTATAGTCATACGAGACACATACACACACCTATACACACACACAGAGACACACAACCACACACACACACCGTGATCATCGAGTTATATGGATCAGGATTACAGAAAGGACAAGGAGGTATTCCTAAATTACGAGAGCGCCGAAACCTATACAAAAAAGGGTCAGTCGAGTGCTCGCGGCAAATCGCTCGATTAGACTATCCTAGACCAGTCGGTGGCGACATCGCACGCCAAGATCAAGGACCGAGCGTTTAATTATCGACGCGCGATAATCGATCGGGAGAGAGCATCGATCGCCGCGGCGCGAAGGGCAGAGCTACAGTAGGGAAATAGATCGCGGCGCGTGACGAGAGAGAGCGCGCGCGCACGGCCCGTAGATCGCCGCGAAACAGGGAATAATCAATATCGATCCATGATAACTGACCACGCCGAACCGAATGTACCATGCGAATAAAGAATAATTGACCGACCGAGAAAAACATTGCGGAAAATACAAAAACAACACAAACAACTTATACATAGCGTTATTATTATTATTATTTTACATTATATAGAGCCATAAAAACTTGAATAAATCACACTTTTTGTTAAAATACCCAAAACACCTGAGTTTACATTAATTTCTTCCCTGTTCGAGTCCCCGAACCTATAAATTTATCTGTAACGAAATAACACCCGTTACAGTATGTAGTTAACATAATATACATATATGAAATTATATATGCTAGATGATTAAACAAAACGATCTTTTTTGCAGGTGTTTGTACTACTTCGGATCAGAGGAAAAATTGCAATTACACGAGGTCGATTGTGGAGCAATAAATAACTGTGCAATTCGACTACCAGATGACACCAATAAGTGGCTCCAGTTCAGCAACTTTAGCCGGAAAGAGTGACATCGCTTCATTGTGTATGCTGATTTGGAGTGTGTGCTGGCAAAGACCGATGGGGAGAACCTAGCGAAAGATATGTATCAGCATCATGAAGTATTTAGTATCGGATATTACGTGTGTTGTTCATATGACGATTCATTATCTTTGTATCACTCACGCCGCAGTACTGATTGCGTATCGTGCTTTGTCGAAGAACTAGAAAATCTAGCACTGCAGATAAAAGAAATTTTCTGTGATAATGTACAAATGGTATATTTAACACCTAGTGAGTGGGCTAGTTTTCGAGCAGCGACTCAATGCCACATATGTAAGAAACCATTTGCGCAAGAAGATGTACGCGTTCGAGATCATTGCCATCTGACTGGGCGCTATAGAGGCCCTGCCCATTCCAACTGCAACTTAAATTACAAACAGTCATTTTTCATTCCAGTAGTTTTCCACAATTTATCCGGTTATGATGCGCATTTTATAATCAAGGAAGTAGCCACAGCGTTCGAAGGGAGAACCAATGTGCTTCCAATCACAAAGGAGAAATACATCATTGCGAAGCCAAACTTCCACAGCCGAAGTGTTTTTTCGGAAAACCTCGTTCCCTTGGAATTGCGCAATCTCGAGGTGAAATTCAACAAGCCGATATATATGGGTATGTGCATATTCGACATACCCAAAACGTGCTTGTATGGATTTCATCACGAGTATATGGTACCTCTGTATCGAGATAAATGTAAAGTCATGTATACCGATACGGATAGTCTCATATATGACATTGAGCTCGATGATATATATATCGACATGAAGCGGGACATTTCAAAATTCGATACAAGCGATTATTTGGCGGACAATAGGTATGGTATACCGCTCTTCAACAAGACGGTACCCGGTCTCATGAAGAACGAATGTAATGGAGCCATTATGACCGAATTTAATGGACTTCGACCGAAAATGTACGCGACACGTGTCGAGGGTAAGAAGGACACGAAAGAAATTAAAGGTGTCAAGAGTAGCGTTGTGGCGAGGACAATCACGTTTGACGATTATGCTCGATGCTTAAAGGAAGAAGTTGAAAAGGAGCGTAGTCAAACGTGCATTCGATCAAAGTTGCATAAGGTCTACACTATTCGCGAGACGAAAATTGCTCTGAGTCCTCATGACGATAAGTGGTATATCATACCTGGGACCTCTGATACCCTACCATGGAAGCATTATACAATACCGTCGTAAAAAGTTTTGTACATTTTTTTTCTACAACCGTGATGTAAAATTGTGTACATTTTTGTGAATATCGATGTATAAAACTCGTGAAAATGATGGATATATTGTGTTCACTCAATGTAAAACTTGTGAAAATTATGTTTTTCGTTGTAAATATTTAATCGTGTAAGAATGGATTTATTATTTTTTTGTAAATAAAGAAACGGACTTTTTATAATCCCATGTCTTTATTCACTCTATCCATCTTCTCGTACCCACGTTCCACGAAACAACATGCATGAGAGGTTCAAAGACTTTCAAGCGACTTTTTGCGACGTTCATGAGACGTTTGAAGATGTTCATGAGACGTTCAAGAGACTTTCGAAAACGCTCATAAGACGTTTGAAGACATTCATGAGAGGTTCGAAGACGTTCAAGAGATCTGTGACGATATTCATAATACGTTTGATGACATCAACGAGGGGTTCGACGACGTTTTAGAGACTTTCACAGACATTCACGAGGGGTTTGAAGACGTTCAAGAAACTTTCGAAGACATTCAAGAGATCTTTGACGATATTCATAATACGTTTGAAGACATCGATGAGGGGGTCGTCGACGTTTTAGAGACTTTCAAAGACACTCACGCGGGGCTCGAAGACGTTCAAGAGACTTTTGACGACATTCAAAATCCTTTTTTCAGACATTCATGAGGGGTTCTAAGACGCTTAAGAGACCTTCAAAAACATTCGCGAGTGGTTAGAAGACGTTCAAGAGGCTTTCGATGATCTATTGAACGTCTTCGAAAGCCTCTTGAACGTCTTCTAACCACTCGCGAATGTCTTTGAAGGTCTCTTAAGCGTCTTCGGTTTATGGATGTCGTCGAAAGTCTCTTGAATGTCATCGAAGATCTATTGAACGTCTTCGAAAGCCTCTTGAACGTCTTCTAACCACTCGCGAATGTCTTTGAAGGTCTCTTAAGCGTCTTCGAACCCCTCATGAATGTCTTCAAACGTATTATGAATGTCGTCGAATATCTTTACAATGTATTCGAAAGTATCTTGAACGTCTTCAAACCCCTCGTGAATGTCTTTGAAAGTCTCTAAAACGTCGTCGACCCCCTCATTGATGTCTTCAAACGTATTATAAATATCGTCAAAGATCTCTTGAATGTCTGCGAAAGTTTCTTGAACGTCTTCAAACCCCTCGTGAATGTCTGTGGAAGTCTCTTGAACGTCTTCGAGCCCCTCGTGAATGTCTTTGAAAGTCTCTCAAGCGTCTTCAAACCCCTCATGAATGTCTTCAAACGTATTATGAATGTCGTCGAAAGTCTTTAGAACGTAGTCGAAAGTATCTTGAACGTCTTCAAACCCCTCGTGAATGTCTGAAAGTCTCTCTTAAGCGTCCCTGAACCCCTCATGAGTGTCTTCAAAAATATTATGAATGTCGTCAAAGATCTCTTGAATGTCTTCGAAAGTTTCTCGAACGTCTTCAAACCCCTCGTGAATGTCTGTGAAAGTCTCTTAAGCGTCTTCGAACGCATTGTGAATGTCGTCAAAAGTCTCTTGAACGTCTTCGACCCCCTCCTGAATGTCTTTGAAAGTCTCTGTTAAGCGTCTCTGAGCCCCTCATGAGTGCCTTCAAACGTATTATGAATATCGTCAAAGATCTCTTGAATCTCTTCGAAAGTTTCTTGAATGTCTTCAAACCCCTCGTGAATGGATGTGAAAGTCTCTAAAACGTCGTCGAACCCCTCGTTGATGTCTTCAAACGTATTATGAATATCGTCACAGATCTCTTGAACGTCTTGGAACCTCTCATGAATGTCTTCAAACGTCTTACGAACGTTTTCGAAAGTCTCTTGAACGTCTCACGAACATCTTCAAACGTCGCATGAACGTCGTAAAAAGTCGCTTGAAACTCTTTGAACCCCTCATGCATGGTTTTTCGTGGAACGTGGGTACGAGATGGATAGAGTGAATAAACACATAGGATTATCAAAAGTCGGTTTCTTTATTTACAGAAAATAAGAAATCCATTCTTACACGATTAAATATTTAGAACAACAAACATAATTTTAACAAGACTTACATGGAGTGAACACAATCTATACGTAATTTTCACGAGTTTTATACATCGATATTCACAAAAATGTACACAATTTTACATCACGGTTGTAGAAAAACAAATGTACAAAACTTTTTACGACGGTATTCTATAATGTCCCCATGGTAAGGTATCCGAGGTCCCAGGTATGATGTACCGCTTATCGTCATGAGGACTCAGAGCAACTTGCGTCTCGCGAATGGTGTAGACCTTATGCAACTTTGATCGAATGCACGATTGACTACGCTTCATTTCAACTTCTTCCTTTAAGCATCGAGCATAATCGTCAAACGTGATTGTCCTCGCCACAACGCTATTCTTGCCACCTTTAATTTTTTTCGTGTCCTTCTTACCCTCGACACGTGTCGCATACATTTTCGATCGAAGTGCAATAAATTCGGTCATAATTGCTCCATTACATTCGTCTTTCATGAGACCGGGTACCTTTTTGTTGACGAGCGGTATAACATACCTATTGTCCGCCAAATAATCGCTTGTATCGAATTTTGAAATGCCGCCCTTCATGTCGACATATATATCATCGCTCTCATATCATATATGAGACTATCCGTATCGGTATACATGACTTCACATTTACCTCGATACAGAGGTACCATATACTCGTAATGAAATCTATACAAGCACGTTTTGGATATGTCGAGTATGCACATACCCACATATATCGGCTTGTCGAATTTCACCTCGAGATTGCGCAATTCCACGGCAACGAGGTTTTCCGAAAAAACACTTCGGCTGTGGAAGTTTGGCTTCGCAATCAATGCCTCTGCGCCATATCTGCCCCCCCCCCATTTTGTTAAAAGCTTTACATCTACATGGTTGCGCACATTCTCCATCGTTTTGCCAAAGACCGCAGTATTCATTAACTTGAACAAATTCTTTTCGAAATCGTTTTTGGCAAGCGTTCGAAACTGGGTATTCAACTCAATACACGAACGCAGCCATGGCAATTGTGTAAACTGTAGGACTCTATGGATTTTCGTGAGGCAAAGTCCATGGCGTAAGCACTGTTGCAAACTCCGGTAGTGTATGATGTAGCGCTTTTTATCGCAAAATTGGATACGTCGTTGACCCATCGAAAATCTGCATATGGCAAGGGTTGGCACATTGCCCATCCATACAAATTGTTGACATCAAAATACATCAAGTATGATGATGCTTTCGATAGATCAAACGACTCCATGTACTTGTTATTAGCATGTGTATATCGGTTCGAGCATTGACTCAGACCACCGCGTATACCCCGCTCAACGAATAAAACCATGTCGATATCAGTTAGTAATTCAAACTTGACATTCGAGTGTTTTAACATTGCATCCGAGGTATACTACACTAATGTGTAGTAATACGCGGGATCTAGCCCAGAGCTCTCAACGCATATATTTTGAAAGTTTTCGAAAATATCGGCTAATAACAAGACATCTGTCTTCAAGTACAAATCGCTATAGTCACCCAGCGTTCGAATGGAGAACCGCTTCCAAACGTTCTCAGCATGTGCGTACTCGCTCTCACATACTGTATCATCTGTCAGGGAACTGTAAAATGCGTCATGTGGTGGTAGGCAAGTGTCGTCTAGCTTGGTCACGTCATCAATATATTCATAAAGGAAGACCCCTTTTCGCGTCAGCAAATTGAAATCGTCTGTCGAGAGAGTTGGGAATTGTGTGCGTAAAATTTTGAGTTTGTCCTCGGTCAAAAATGAGGCTAATTTGTCGAGACTGGTGTTGAGGAATTTGTATGAGTCGATAAAGCGCAATTCGATCTTGTGTTTTGAATCGTCTTCAATTTCAACATGCTTCGTAAAGGAGATGTATTCCTCCTTTGTGATTGGAAGCACATTGGTTCTTCCTTCGAACGCTGTGGCTACTTCCTTGATTATAAAATACGCATCATAACCGGATAAATTGTGGAAAACTACTGGAATGAAACATGACTGTTTGTAATTTAAGTTGCAGTTGGAATGGGCAGGGCCTCTATAGCGCCCAGTCAGATGGCAATGATCTCGAACGCGTACATCTTCTTGCACAAATGGTTTCTTACATATGTGACGAGTAGCTGCCCGAAAACTAGCCCACTCACTAGGTCTTAAATATACCATTTGTACATTATCACAGAAAATTTCTTTTATCCGCAGCGCTAGATTTTTCAGTACTTCGACAAAGCACGATACGCAATCAGCACTGCGGCGTAAGTGATACGAAGATAATGAATCGTCATATGAACAACACACGTAATATCCGATACTAAATACTTTATCATGCTGATACATATCTTTCGCTAGGTTCTCCCCATCGGTCTTTGCCAGCACACACTCCAAATCAGCACACACAATGAAGGGATGTCGCTCTTTCCGGCTAAAGTTGCTGAACTGGAGCCACTTATTGGTGTCGTCTGGTAGTCGAGTTGCACAGTCATTTATTGCTCCACAATCGACCTCGTGTGATTGCAATTTTTCCTCTGATCCGAAGTAGTGTAAATACCTGCAAAAAAAAAGATTGTTTTGTTTTATTCGTCTAGCATATACAAATACATATATGTATATTATGTTAACTACATACCGATCACAGATAAATTTTGTATGCTCCATTTTGGTCAGTTGTGCCCTCACGAGTCTCGACAGGTGCTTGATCCACACGAAGTGTGCCACATTACTGTCCTCGATATCTTAACCGTACAGCAAATTGATGTGCTTTTTCTTCTTGTGTTGAGTTATGCGTATTGGAACAATGTCCTTTTTGGTGGTGGTGGTATACACGTTGATCGATACATTGTTTTGAAGTTCAAACTTTTTATTTGATGTATCATCACCGGGAATTCGATATCCTTCAGATTCAGTACTGTCGAATAATGAGGGTAAGAAGATGGACGGTGGCTGTTTTGTTCAACTGGGTATAGAGCAGCGACAACTGCCCATGCGAAACATGCGTTATCGTCGGATTTGACGTTAGTATAAGGAGTACAACTTTGCAGTGACCGTTTTTTTCAAAAGTTTAAGGCTTAATTATAAAAAAGTGCCTACATGTTTTTTAATCAAGGTACTGCCCGTCGCTAGCTACGACCTCGGCCCATCTTTCAGGTAGCATTCGAATCCCGCGTCGATAAAAGTCTTGGTCCTTGGAGGCAATCCAGGAATCGACTCAATTTTTGACTCCTTCGTAAGTACCGACGTGCTGGTCAGCCAAATCGTGTGCCATTGACCGGAACAAGTGATAGTCGGAAGTGGCAATGTCTGGAGAGGACGGCGGGTGGGATAAAATCTCCCATTTCAGCGTTTCCAAGTACTTTTTCACGACATTTGCAACATGGGGTCGGGCATTGTCATGCTGCAGTATCACCTTGTCATGTCTTTCGTTGAATTGTGGCCGTTTCTCTTTGAGTGCCTTATTCAAGCGCGTCAACTGACGTCGGTAGAGTTCCCTGTGATGGTTTCGGATGGTTTGAGCAGTTCATAGTACACAACGCCCAGCTGGTCCCACCAGATACACAGCATCACTTTGGATCCGTGAATATTCGGTTTGGGCGTCGATGACGGAATATGACCAGGCAGTCCCCATGATTTTCGGCGTTTAGGATTATCGTAGTGAACCCACTTTTCATCTCCAGTCACAATCCGGTGCAAAAATCCCTTCCTTTGTTGTCTTTGGAGCAGTTGTTCACAGGTGAAAAATCGGCGCTCGATGTCTCTCGGCTTCAACTCATGCGGGACCCAGTTTCCTTGCTTTTGGATCATACCCATATCCCGGAGACGTTTTGAAACTGCTTGCTGGGTTACTCCTATCGTCTCGGCGAGTTCCTCTTGAGTTTGGCACGAATCCTGGTCCAGCAAGGTCTCCAATTCTGCGTCTTCAAAAACTTTCTGCCTTCCGCCACCATGCTTGTTCTCGACCTCAAAATCTCCACTTTTGAAGCGTTGAAACCACCGCCGACACGTTTTCTCACTAATAGAATCCTCCCCGTAAGCATCTACAAGCAAACGGTGGGCCTCAGCCGCAGATTTCTTGATGTTGAAGAAGTAAATCATAACCTCCCGCAAATGCTGAGAATTCGGTTCGTAGGTTGCCATGTTTGAGTGCCTATAACTTTATAATGCATACACGTATCCGTTAGCTTTTTTAAATTGTTTACATTGGCAGAGCGTCTAGTTTAAAATGCCACTTTTTTATTGAGCTAGGGCCACTACTTCGGCCGCAGTGGCTCTCTAAGTAAAACGGTCACTGCAAAGTTGTACTCCTAATAGTAAGGGGGCCACGATGGCGACCCCCACTCCTCGGCCCGTGGTGGGGGCAGCCGAGGTGGTGGGGGTAAGAGTGGGGAGGAACGGTGGTGTCGCCATAGTGGCCCCCTTTTATTTTTTATTTTCTCTTTTTGTTACATATACATACAGGTTTATTTACAAATATCCATTATATTGATTATGCGTTTCAATTGATGATTTATGAGATTATCGGTGACGATTGTTCTGGCCTGTGTGGAGAGGTTGCAGGAGACACTGGATAAAGAGCGCTGAACAGCCTCCCGAATTTTAGTGTGTTTCTTTCTAATCCGACGCCGTAAACGTCTCGCCGTCGTGTTGTAAATTTCCGATACAATGGCGGTGACAAGCGCATCCCTACATTTACCCACGTCGGTTGAAGCATTGTTAAGCCATGCAGCGTATGCGTTGATACGATCCTCCAATAATTTCAACGCGATGAAGTCATCTTTACCGAAGGTGAAGAATGGCGCCGCACGGTGTACAGCGTGTACGCCATAATCGTTGAAATTTTGAATAGTTACGCTGGGCTGATCGTAATATTCACCGTATTCCAGAATGTAGTCATCACAAGCGACCACCGTATGAACAGTAGGGTAGTCGGAGGCACATGCAATGTTTTCTTCTTCGCTGTAGTATGCAGCGATGGTGGTGTTGAGCTGTTTTTGAAACGTCAGCTATGATGATGTATTTAGGGTTGTCCAACCGTTGGTATCACACATGAAACGAATAATGGGCTGCAGTTGACCGGCGTCGTCAACATCTATGCCTAGCCACACATTTTTCGTCATTTGACTATTCAGACTGTAAAACGTCTGCAACACCAATGGTCGTAGATTATAGGCACGTTTGTTTTCTGCCGCGAGAGTGGACGATGAACATTTGCCCCTCATGGCTTCTCCCTGCAGACTGACGCGCTCTCACAAATCTGATGTAGTATACGAGAGCTGTCGTGCAGAGTTATTTGACAGCTGGCTTGAAATCCAGATTATTGAATTCGGAGCCAAGGTATTCCATAACGAGATTATCTGCATGGGCCGCTGCTACCATCTGCTTGAACAACGCCTCGTCTTCGTCAAGAGCTCTCATGAATCTCGCCGGTATAGACGTGTACCGTAATAAGACGTGACCCGAAGCGAGTTTTCACCACTCGTATATCGGAAATTTTGTAGTCCGTTTTTAGGGAGAGTTTGGCCATCTTCTTCGTCGGCAGGAAGTCGGCCATCGCCCCGACCTTGTTGATGCGTGTAAAGTCCATCGTTGATGTGAAGTCTCGTGATTTTTCGAGTTAAAATATTTAACGCACTTCTCTTTTCTATGAGACTTTGAAGAATTGCGATACTTTGCAAGAAAACTTCTAACGTGCTTTCAACTCGCGTCTTTTTTTCTGCATTAAACTCTACCGTGGCTCCGTAACAATTGCAGTCTGACTACCGAAACATACGGCCTATTTCTAGTACTGTCCCCCACTACAACCGCTACCCCCCACCATCACGAGAGGAGGTATGAGTACGGCCTCGCCAAGAGAACTGTTTCTCGGCAATTTCGCAAAATCTGCTGACTTAGTGGCGTGTGAATCACCGCAAGACTCTCCATTGCTGCTAACGCTGTACGCTGAAACGATTAAGCTATAAGAATAAATGCACAGAATATTTGAAGACAATCATTTATTAAAGTAACATGATGGATTACAATTAGCGCGACCGGGAACAGCAGCCTTGTACACAATGTAAACTTTTATGATTAAAAGAGTCGCAATTATTGCGACGTCTGCCACGGCCGACGGCACCGTCCGCATCTTTATATTTATCGTTCTTATTGGTGAAAGCATTGTAATAACGATTGACTATTTTATCGTTGCGTGATAAATCATTTGAAAATACACTTCTAAACTTATGCATACCGAAGCCAGTACACATATAATGAAGAAACATAATGCAATACTGTCCGCAACATTGCGAATCCGGAGCTTGAAGTTGATGAGCGCTGTACCGGAAGAGTTTACAGTTTCTACGGAGTCGAATGAGGTGTTGCGGGATAATGGGGGGCAATCCATAGCTGTCGAAGTACCATCCGTGTCCAGCTCGATCGACGTATATAGCGACCCAGTGGGCGCCCGACTGTTTATGTCCATCGGTGTTCACAACAAACGCTGTTGGTTTCGTCCAGATCTTTGGTATGCGGTCTGCGGGGTACACACCCACAGAGTGGTTCTGTATATCACGAAGAGAGGCAAGGATCTGAAGACTGTTCATAACAGGCGGGTATCGGTCAGGCCTGGAGGCAGTGCGGCGGTAGTCCTATATTCCCATAAAGAGTCGTAACGCTCGCTATGACAGAGCCATGCTTTGATTCTCGTCACATTATCCAGAGCACACGTATGCTTTTTTTTTGCGTATCACAGAGTGGTACGAGCAACGTGTATCGGCTCCTGGAAGATGTTCAAATGACGTATCGTCGTCGTCTTCCTCCAAATTTATAATATAGCAGCCGGTGAGTTGAGGCAGGTAGGATGATTTATCGGCACCCCTTACAAATACCCGCTTAGAACCGGTGACCATTGTCCTCATAATTCTGGCGATCGCCCGTAACGGTGTATAGCCCTCGAACCATACTATTCCGTGATGATTGCGCGTCACCCACTCGTTCGTTCTTTTCACATCCAGGGGTAATTGACGGTACGCGTGAGGTGGTGCAACGATCCAATGATCAGCGTACGATGAATCAAGTGAAACGACAGCCACTTCTTTGGGTATAAAATTATTATGTTTATCCCTTAGACCTTGTATGTCAATCGCGATATTCATGATCCGGGCTTACGCTTTGAATGCTTAACGAGAAATGAAGACCACCGCAGCGCTCAACCGCTGAAATCTACAATGACTTGTCTGGATACATCAATCTCCAGTACGTTATCATATTCCGCATACACGACACAATTAACTGTTGATGTTAGCGCTTCATCGCATCGTACTTCTATCCTGACGCTACCGTGTTTCACCAGATTCCAATGACTGGCGCTGTTTGCCGAAAGATCGGGCGTAAGATCAAACGTAAAAAGACAACAACCGTAGGGGTACGCGGTGCGCGTGATTGAATTCCCTTGATTGAGAAAGTGAATACCCGTATCGGAAAATAACGTATGATACGCATCCACATATAGGGCGGTGTCGGTGAAGTTGGGCTGGAGAGCCTTTGACGGTATTTGTACACCGTCAGTGTACAAAGCAAGATAATTAATTTGATAATTCTGAAAGTTGAAGGGGTTCAGTGACCGATTGCCGTTGAACGCTTTATTATCTACAAAACCGATAATTATGCGCTTCGGTAGCTGGCCTAGTATTACATTGTCCAGGGTATCCCCGTGTACACCAGCATGCATCGATATAGTTTTAAACTCTACGCGCGTCAACGGGTATTTTGCCGTCGATTTGGCCAATGCTCTCGCATGAGCTAAAAGCATACCTGGGGCAAATTTTGCACGACGCACAAGGAGTAACGCCTCGGTAATGTGGATACTGTAATCATTTGAAGACGTCATAAGACAGAAGGCCTCACTGGTACGCACAAGGCGCAAACGCATCTCAACGCCGTTTATCAGAAATCTCTCCTGGTTAAAGATATCGCAGTGCAAATGACCGAGCAGACTCCCCGCGCGCATTTAAAACCGTTCGACGATTAGAAAGACCGATGTTTGCGTCTGCTATATCATCTATTTTACCGGCTGAATCACCGTACCATAGACAGCTTGTGAGATGAGAGGTTTTCCCGCCCTGGCCATAATTCAATAATGTTTCAATGTAGGCTCTGTATGCATAAGCATTATTGGGCGGTGATACAAGTTTTTGATTCAAGAATACATCGACCTGATTAAACATTGAGTGGAGTAAATTATTAACAGGCCCCACTTTAACTGTAGGGTCGGGTTTTACAGAGTTCGAGCGTATTCGAACACGCATACTTAGCATGGTATGTGCAAGGTCAATGTACTCGTCACCCTGACCAGGTACCACGAACTCGATAGGTGAATCGTCTGTTACAGACGAGATCGGCTTGTAGTGTAACCATTGTCCCCTCGATGGTAGTTTGAGTCGGCGGTAGTGTAAATAGCTCCAGCTCCGATTTCAAGCACTCACACGAATGAGTGTGTAAGAAAGCCATTTTTGTCACGAAAAGATGTCGGACACGGTCCTAGGTCGTGAGGTTTTTTTCTTCTGTGTCCTTTTGGACGTCTTTCTACTTGCTCTTTTCACTGTTGTTCTCTTCTTCTTTTCAACACGTCCGACGTGTTTTTTTGATGTCGCGGGTTTCTTTTTTTTACCGACCCTACGCGCGCCGTAACTGTCGACCGAATGCACAAGTTTGCGAATTTTCGAGCGTTTATATCCCGAGCCCTGCATGAGGCTATTGAGTTTTTCTTCAGCCTTTCTCTTCAAATTCACACCCGATTCGCGCAAACGTGATTTAAAGGCCTCTCTAGGATGCATACCTGTATCTATTATATCGTTTGCTACATTAATTCCAGAACGTATAGCTTCTTTGCCAACAGTGCGTGCTCCCTGCTTTAAGAGCGGTAAAATTCGGCGAAAAAGACCACCGAGAAAACTTCCGATGCCATGGCCCCTTTGATTTGACGAGCCTATGTATACCTGACTAATTCCTCCGTAGCCTGTTCTAGCTCCACCCGTCTGTGTATCAAAGTACACATCGTAGTAATCCATGTTCTCTTTCTGTGATGCTGCGGCTAATCTATGCGCTTAAACTGTAGCGTCACGGTTAGTGTTCCTCCTTCGAATGGCACCGGTTGCCCAAACTCATCCCTTATATCGATATCTATTGTTTGGAAGCTTGTGCGTAAAAGAGGCACGTAGCGAGGTGGTGAAAAACTTTTGATTTTCACAGAACCGTAATTATAATTATTATTTGCATCAGAAGGAACGACACGTAACAAGGGATCGTGCACATCTCCTGTGATATATGGCTCACAAATATCGGTATAAACAAACAACATGTTAGGGATCCCATTGGTGAGACTGGCCGGCTGCGGCGCAACATACTCAAAACCACTCATCTCCACAACCCCTGTACTATGGGTGAACCCTAAAATTTTACTTAATATCGGAGAGAAGTGGAAAGAGTGCTCCAGATGATTTGTCCTCCTCCAGATGAGATTTACACGTGGTACAGATACGCTCTATCGAGACATAGCCGTTACGCGTGTATTGGAAACTCAAGTGTCCCATCACACACGGGATTTCGTTTACCGACTCGAGTAACGCATTTACATCGCGATATACGCCAGCCGGCACGCATGCACGCTCATCTTTGAAATCGATGTCGGCCTTAACACCGGGTGTCGTAATGTTCGTTACTACACTGACAAAGTTTTTTTCACCTTCAGGCGGTACATGCAAAATAGTCATGGGTATGTGTATCTCGGCTAAAGAAACAGCCCACTTGCCCTGCAGGTTTACGCTTTGCGGCAAATGCGTCGTATACTGCGTTGTCCTGTTTTCAGGATAATACTTCATACTACTATTGCTAGGTAAAACAACATAGAACTCATCCTTCATCTTGCTCATTTTTCCTACGGTCTTTTGCGCTCACTTGGACTCTCGATAATTCAGCCTCGTAAAAAATACCGTCAATCTCCTCGTTGTTAAAGTCGCATAAGATGTATACGACAGGCCAGCTACTCAATGATAGGCGGTGTATCTTAAACAGTTCACTGCTCCACCCGCTCTCGTATCCTTTTGCAAAGGCCGCCTTTGCACTACTGATACGAACAACGTCACCCACCCTGTATTTAGGAGGTGGCCATCGTTTGGGTTGTTTATATCGCTGCAAAAGATTAATACGCGCTTTGGCTGCTGAAAGAAGCGTCACAGATACGGGTGTCATTTTAGTGCCACTGTGTAGTGTATGATTATATGCAGAAACTATATTCTGCAAAACACCAATATAGCGTTTTCGGTGAGAGTACGTGAAATACCGCCACATTCTTTCTTTCAGTGTTCGATTGAATCGCTCTACAATGGCGGCTTTTATATCGGGGTTGCGTGTCGCGCGAAACTGGATATTATTTTTCTTCAGGAACGCCTGAAAGACGGCGCCCGTAAATTCTCTGCCCTTGTCTGATTGCAGACAAACAGGACGCCGCTCATTTGTACTCTTTAGGGAGAGTATGCGCGTCAGAGCTTTAGCCACTGTCACAGCAGACTTATTGCGCAAGGGCTCGACCCACGCGTACTTGCTGAGTACATCTATGACCACAAGAAGATAAGCATAACCGTCATTATAACTTTTTAGTGAGCGAAGATCTACAAGATCAGCTTCCCATACATCGTCAACGGTCCATACGTTGTAGGATCGACGTGGGAACCGCCGCCTCACAGATCTGTGTTGGGTATAAGCATCCTGAGCTTCAAGCCACTGTGTCGTTTTAGCAGGGGAGATCTTTTTTTGACGACTTACGCGCAAGAGCTAGGCAGCAGCACCGGTGAAAGACGCTTCATGGGAAGGATCAAAGTATACTTTTTCGAGTACTTTCATGTTGATAATTTAAGACTGGCCCAGGTCACCCGTCTTCTCTTGCAACTGCCACCCGAGCCGTTCTGTACGCTGCGGCCGGATTGACTGCTCTCGCTGCCGCTGTAAAACTCAGAATGACCAACATCGCTGATAGCCCCGTCATTTTCATCGGTGGCACTATCACAGCGCGATCGCAATGCTGAATTTGCTCGAGACTCCAACCAAAGTTCTTCGTTTCCCACAAATTCTCGAGGTGTCTGTATGGATCGCAAAAATTTTGCAAAGACTTTTCGGCCTGCCGGTTTGGCTACTTTTCTCGCGCGCATTGCGTCGTTCACGAGATCAATGATGTTTGAATCCTTGATCGGTTGCCCACTGGCCGAAACCACACCGGCTGAATTCCAAGCAAAATCTGACGGAGGTGCATCATGCAAACGTCGCAATAAAAGTATTGCTTTATTGCGAAATTTCAAAGGCACACTATCGATGATAATGGAATCATTCATCCGGGTCGTAGGGGTTTCGTTTTTGGCTGGGGTGAATTGCGCACTACCCTCTTTCTTTTTCATAAGAGCATGACACTGACGTGCTCGTTCCCCATCAGCGAAATGCAAGTACCGCTGCAGTACACTCAAATATGCCAGCCACTTTTCACGCTCATCCGCGTACGCGTTAGATTTCAAAATCTCATTCATCTCCGAATCTAGTCTGCTGAGAGTCGCCTCGATTGTTTTCTCTGCTTGCTTTGCTGACCCCTCGTTATCATTGGTAAAATTATGCGGCCTATGACTACTGAACTGTAATAGATTTTCCTCAGGTACCAAAACCATTTTTTGGGCATGCTCCATTATCCGCGACCAGCAATTAGATTAGACAACACAGTACGTAGTATAGGAGCAAGTAGAAGGGGTAAAAAACCACCGCTTTGAACGACAAATTTCTTCTTACTCTTCCAGCACCCGTTTTTTGAGGCTAAGCGACGAAGAAGGGGAGCGTGGCGGCGCAGTTTTTTCCTCTGACCAGACTTAAGAGGTATATTGCCTCGAAGAACGTTCAACGCACACTCGCAAACGCAGCGTGTCATGCGAGGGTCTGCTTTCCGCAAAATGGCCTCGCGCTGTTCTTTGATGAGATACTGAAGGGCGTTCAATATCCCAATGCTCTTCCTGCAGAAAGACGATCTGTTGCGTGCCATTACAGACGTAGAACTGGCAATTCACCTCTCGTGTTGCCGCTTTTAATTTTTTTTCGCGGCACGTAAACGAAATGATGAGGGTCATCGGGAAAAATACATGCACGGAATCGACAATTGTCGGGTGTCGATTGCTTCAAATCTAGTAGCAAATAACCATGTGGCTTAGACGTTGCGTCGTAATAAACCTCTTGCAGAAAGCGTGGGTTCTCAGAACATACCTGTCTCGCCAGGTGCTGTATTTGGGCGCGGTCGCAGGGGTTTTTGAAAATAACGATATAACTCGCGTTCAGAGAGATATCTCTCTGCCCATGACCCTGATGGAATAAGTTTTGCGTTATAAAAATAACACTCAAATTCTTATGATGACTACCCTTGGTGAAGAGATCGACAACACTATTGTTCAATGCTTCACGCATCAGATCATCGATAATTAAAAGCTTGGCGCGAGGGTCGTTTGAGTAATGAGCAGACTGGGGTAATCCCTCGCGAAATTCAATAGAGGCGCCGTAGTCCGCATATGCCGTCTGCTACTCGGAATAATAGAATATTATCCTCTCGAACGGTTCGCTGCTCATGCGCGTGATGAACTTTAAAATTTTGTTTACAAAATACGTCTTACCGCAACCTGTACGTCCGCAGATCATTGAAGTCCACGGATGCGTCCACCGTGCGTCCATTGTGATGAATGAGAAAAGGTACTTCTGAAGTAGGAATAAATACTCTACGGATATGGCGTTTCTTTTTATACAAATATATTTGCAGGTAAAACATGTTTTACAATTTCTAATGACGATAACCGTAAGGCAGCGAACCGTATTCGCCATCACGCCTTCGCTTAACACTCGACGGTTTACACGATTTTGTTTCGGAGCGTGTACAACATGATGGAACTCTGTACGTCTAATAGCGTAGCGCAGTACGATAGGATCGTAGCGCAGTACGATAGGATCCTCTCTGTCCCCGACAATGAAGGATCGTACAGATTGGTAATTTATTAACGCATTGTTTGCAAAATTAAGGGTGATACCCTTGACCTTACAAACTTCACTCTCCGACCCGTCAGGAGCATGCACTATAAACGCGTAAAATTTTGGCCCACCGGAAATGAAGCTTTTGATATAGCTACCCTCCCCATAATCACTCAACTCATCCGTTAAATCACCAAAGAGCTGGCCTACGGAAGGTTCGTATTCATTAGGTTGCTGCCTCGTTACATAAATAACAGAGTCTGTGTCGCAGTACAAGGCACGCCGATCGAGACGTTCCAGGTAACTGTAAAGCTTTAGACGTGCCTGTGCTGTAGTGTATGCAGCAATTACAGCGTTTGCTATATACGAGGGCATCACAGCCTCATCCGTATTAGTATAGCTTACATACAAGGTTTGATTATTCACAGGAAGCATACCGGTAATTTCACACCCGGGGTCGGTTAATAATTCCATAAGTTTTTTCGCGTCGATACCACGCCTGTTTGTGGAAGATTTTCGCGTTGACCGAATTTTCCCCAGAATGAATTTAGACAAGGCTTTGCGAGCGAGCGTAACCCGGGGTTTTTGGCTATCGCCTGACTGTTCAAGCGAACACCCTCAGATCGTTCAAAATGCGTGATATAATGTTCTTGCTGTGTTTCATCGTCTGCGCAGTTTTCAGGCCACCCACTCGCCTCTTGCTTGATTTTCAAAAACGTATTGATGTATTCGGCGAACAACCCGCCCGATTGCGTATTACGATCGAATTGCGTTACTTTGTATTGCCAAATTTCGGCTATTGAGAGTATTGTGTAGCCGCACGAAAGAGCTTTTCGCAGCTCGTCAACTACCCACGTGCCCTCAAACACACGGTCAGCGGGGTCATCGTGTGTGTACTCTTCTTGATTCATTATCTCGCAGCAGCTGCGACATAAAGAGAACAGCAACCGCTGATGCATACGCACGGGTAATACAGGATGGTAAAGATTGCGCGGTTGTAGCACAGTACATTTGACCAACCCCTCAACGCGCGTTAAATCGTTAGTTCCCCCCGTCAATTCTAAGCACTCTTCAGCAATAAATACTTTTGGATGGCCCACGGGGTATTTACTAAATTTGCAGATATACGGATACAGAGAGCAGACATCTACGTAGCGTATACGCTCCCCCTCCCTTGTATCATAGAGTGTTACCATGTTTTCTGTACGCCCACCAAAGAACGCATCACGAGGGTTTAATGGATCTTTTGCTGTTAGCGGATGATCCCTCACGAGCTCACGAATTTCAGAGTTTGCTTCTACATGACGATCCCACTCGCATTCCCAAATCTCCACCAATTGGTAACCGCTCGAACGAATTCTCTGGGATATGGCTATGGTTCCTTCTAGACTCTCGTCCATAGACAGGCCATTGCGCTGTTTACGATCTCTATTAAAGATGTAGCATTTGGAGCAACCGTGCCAATAGCAGCCGTGAAATTGTAATACATGTGCTGTGCCGTTTGTTTCGTAGTAGCCGTCAACTAGTAAATTCTGAGGTAATTTAAACTCGCGTGATCGGCCTGCGTGTATAATGGAGTGCCCGAGAGAATGCTCCATCCAGACGAGCCATGAGATTGCCTTTTTCGACTGATTATGAGCCCATCTATAGCCACCTAGAGGTATAATACCGATCGTGTTGTCTTTTAGGAAATTTTTACGAAAGACGCGAAAACAGGCTGACGCTATTGTTGTGCTCTCGTCAAAAGGACAGACGCGACCGTTGGCTATAAACATAAAACGAAAAGCCATGCACGCACGTCGTAATATCGTGACGTCATCCGTGCAATAGCTTACAAGCTCTTTCGAAAAGTCAAACACGTAATTGGCGTCGTTTGACTCCCTGTACCAGGCTAGAAATTTTTCGCGCTCTGCAGAACGCATCGTGTCAGCGGAGTAATACTCTATAGGCGGTAGTGGCCCGACATAATTTTGATTTTCCGGCCTGTTGAACAAATGGGGAAAAATACCTTTAGCGATAGAACCTGTGAGGCCGAAGGCTTTAGGTAGTGCGCTAAGAGGCATGTGGAAATAATTTAGGCTGTCGAGAAATACCAGTTTTTCAAGGCGCATCGAGATGATCTTTGTACCGTTCATAATTATGCGCGGTAGCTGAGTCTTTTTTCCTCGATCAAATAACGCAAAATGAATTGAGCGTCAAAACCCCCGGCATTGTGAGCAATACAGATCGTACGCGAAAAATTATTGACCCGCTGCATAGCAAATTCGATCAGCTGACCCACAGGATGATGACTAAAGACAAACTCATGGGGGCCGCAATGTTCACAAGGCTCATCGATAGAATCACGCGTGCAGCAATATGTGCAAACGCGCTGCGCTACGCACACGTTTGGCTCGTGTATAAAGGTACCAGCATCGCCGTGTACATTTGTGCATTGCTGCGTCTCAAAATCATAAAATATGAAAAGTATTTTAGCCGCCTCTTTGTCGTCGTGGATGGGCTTCATGAAGTACGCGTCGTTATTGGAATGGTCTGTTCTACATGTTTTGCAAAAGATCACGCCACATACATGCTTTCTCCTTTTATCCAGCGGCCGTAGTGTTTTCAAGCATCCGCGGCACCGTTTGAGAGAGGCACAAACACTATTTGACTTTCGTCTTTGGGTCTGCTTAACAACCACATGGTTTTCAAAGCATTGCCGGCCGTAAAACGTGCGAGCGCACATATCACACTCGAGCGTATCATTTACGTTGGGATTGCAAGGCGGGGTGGTCATGCAGCGAGGGCACTTCTTTTTTGAACATCTATGACTTAGTCTACGGTATTGCGAATTACACGAGGAGCAAAAATCGCGGCTTCCGACAGCACCTCGTAAATTTAATATCGGTTGAAAGTGATGCGAGCGCTCGTAATACAATATGTGCAGAGTGTGCTGGATGCTACCAAAAGTGTTCAAGGCTTTTTGCGTACCATCGAACAAAGGCTGGACCCCGCGACCCAGACTTAAAAATTCGTAAACCACTACCGCAATACCGTCCTGTGCTAAATAATTTTGAAAGACAGCAACCTCACGGATACCACAGCCATTAGCGGGTACTGTAACTCGGGCGGCGTTCGTTAATTCAAGAGCTGCCGTTCTCTGCAGTGAACCGTTAATCTGTCTCATACGTTGCCAATTTGCGTGTAAGTTACCCGAGCGTATTTCGCCCCGTTCGACGTAGGCGCGCGCAGCAACCAGTGATCGCGGTAAACACAAATTATCATTATTCCTAATCGTGAGAATAGCTTTTTTTGCAATACCCTCGTGTGTTAGTTTTTTTCTACCGGAACCTTCGACACCCTGTATAATACTAACTTTTATCGTGCATGTATCGTCGATATTCAACAATGCTGCACTTTGGGCAACACTAGCTATTAATTGCCAGATATCGTTAAACGTGCAATCTCTGACGGGCCGAAAGGAGAGCCATACGGGGCCGTGCGGTAGGTTACTTGAGGCAAACGATATACCTATATAATCGCTTTCTTCGCAGGACGTTGTTATGTGCGTGAGGAGATCGCGGAACGCTCCTTCAAGCCATTGTAAAATGTGGCAGTCTGGCGGTGGTTGACAAATGCGTACAGTCAGTTCCCGACCGCGGAGTTTGAAACGCTTGAAGTAGCGGCGAGCATCCCCGATGATTTCGATGCGGGTGCCTGGCGGTTGCACATCGCCAAAGGGCTCATCAGTAGGGGTCTCGCGCTGGTGTCTAGGCCTTCCGCCGCCATCCTGTACTTCTGTAAAATGCGTAAGATTGTTTAAAAAATGTTAACACTAACGGATAAGGGTGTGCAACCTACAGCTGGTATTATCGTTCATTTTACTACAATGTACCTGCTATTATTGTTAATTTTAACCCCCCATGGGCGTCTACAAGAGATATTCATCAGGTATTACGGACGCCGATGTATAACCTGCCATAAAATAGTATTGCTCACTTTTCTTTTTAAATCCCAGAAATACAAAGAATAAAATAGACCAATAATTAAAAAGAGGAAATATGAAAATAGATGTGTTGCGAGAAAATAGACGCCCTTTACCTGAGTCAGTGGTAGAATCTAAGAGGCGATTTATCCAATTATCGTTGAGCTCAACAATATTCTGTATATTCTCGTCTTCAAACGGGTAGTTCAATCCGAGACCCATAGGATACTCCCACTCTTGATTTTCTCGGTGGTCATATTCCTCAACGGGACTGTCCTCCTGCTGAGGGTCACCATTGTTGCCGACATCGATCCCTTCGTTGTTCGCCGGGTGCAAAGCTGTGAATGTGCCCCCCCTCTATTAATCATCTGTTCAAAATTATTATAATCATTATTTTCCTGCTTACCCTCATTACTGCCCGTAAATATCTCGGCAGGATTGTACGCGCTCGATGTAGGTGACGCATAGCCGACGGGTCGGTCGCGCGGCCAGTGCTCCTGTATAATGCTACTTCTAGCACTTACAGTTTCATCATCGTCATTGCTGTCGTCATTATTGGCCTCTCCACTGTTCGCATGACTCTGTACATCTAATTATATTTCCGCTCTATTATCAACTGTTCAAAAATATTTAGTATAATTTTTATTTATCCCTACTTACTCTCATTGCCGTCCGTAAAAATTTCGGAAGGCTCACGTATGCCTGGTGTAGACTCACACTCCTCGGTATCCGCAAATATATCAGAGGTGCTTGATGGATAGGCAGCCCGCTGTGTTTCTCCTTCATCATCGTTTGATACAGGCGAAAGATACTGATAATCAGGGCGCCCTCTAGCACTTTGAATCACCCTAGCTTCTTCTTCTTCTTCCACGGTACGCGCCTCCGCAATAAGCATAGCTTCTTCATCGCTCGACGCATCTAGGAGACGCCGATAATCTGCGGTCGCACAGGTATTGTCACTATGTGTTCCTCACAAAATGGCGTCTTACATTACGGGGTGACCCAAAGTCACCGATAATATTACAGATACTGTCAGAAATCTCATTATTATTTTTTACAAAATGTATTAAGTGACAAAAATTAGCCTGGAATACGTAGCTGCTGATTGTTATCGGTAGCACAATGTTTTATCAATAGACAGATAAAAGTCGGCCCGAAAAAATAACAGTATCTGTAATATTCGCGATGTTTTTTAGGACGTCCTATATATTAGATACAGCTTACCGTTTATTTCGTTAACAAGCTTTCGAATACACGGTACGTTCACAAGATTTCTACGCTGTAGCTCTTCGAATGCACATGTAAGAGCTCGGTAGCCCTTTAACATTCCTCTGTTGTAAGCCGTAACGATGGACCGCAGCGGTGACCACCATAGCACATATTTCAATTGTTTCAGCAAAGAGGTTTCCGGTAAATAGCGTAACTCACTGCACCAATTATCACTGCACCTTCGTCGAAGCTGACTGCTTTGAATTTTTGATACCCGTAAAAGAGCTAAAATAGATGCGCGCAGGTAACGGTCGGTCATTATAGTGTCAAAGAAATGTACTGTTAGCTGGTTGAATCACGACTGATAGTCGTTTCAATTTTGCGAGTACCCATGATATTGTGAATCATGTATGCGAATTATGTATACACGTACATCGCAGTATGTGCAAATGATACGCATTTTGAAAATCTTGAGATTTCTCGGGGTCGGTATGTAAGACGATATTTCGCAGCAGCAGCAGTTTTGCTGAGCTGTGAAAATCGTGAACGAGCTCATCATACCTTCTCCATCGACTCGTTATGGCCATTATAAAGTATCGGAGCGTAATATTCATTTTCAGGGATCTACACGCATCTATATTTTGCCGTGCTTCCTTATAATTGTTATAGTTTTAGGGTAAAATACATTGCGCATATGAATAGAGTAAAGAGAGTACGATCGATCATATATATATACGTAGCTCGCAAACGTACGAAGATGAAATATAGTTATAGTAGTAGTAGAGAGAAGAATATATATATATATATATATATATATATATATATATATATATATATATATATATATATATATATATATATGTATATGTATATATATTAGGGTGGTCCTTAATAGGGGTGTTGACGAATTTCAACGAATGCGCCCTCCAGATAGGTTCAAAATAAATAAATAAAAATGTGTGCGAAGCCCCAGCGCTGTAGTCCAATGAGAAGACGTGCCTATAAGCTCGTTTTGTTTCCCATTTGAATAACATGGGATTTTCAGACTAATTCAGTCATTTTTTTTGGAATTGGAAGTCTAAGCATTGAAAGAAATATTATTCATATTAATCTATTCTTAATTGGTATATCTACGTGTAAACTTTTTTACAAGGCGTTATCACAACTATTACACCCCCCACCCCCCTCATATTATACACGACAGTTCATTTAATTGAAGAATACAACAATATTCTTACACGGAGCCAAGATCAGAAGCAGTATATTCTTCAGGTAGTCTCGGAATATCGTCAAAGCTTTCCCGCTCCAAAAAAACAAACGGTGACGAAAACATTTTAATTTTAATTATTATTGTTAAAAAAGTATAAAGTGTAACAGATGTGTTTTGAAATACTCTAATTGAAATACATCTTTTTTCTACATGTACAATTATTATTTTTACAAACTTATGACGGAAATAAGACTGCCTTTTAATGAGTGAAATACTGTAAAGCACCAAGCGGCTAAAAACAGGTAGTTAAGTTGATCAATTTGCCGTCGTGTATAATATGAAGGGGGTGGGGGATGTAAGGGTTGTGATAACGCATTGTAAAAAAATTTTACACGTAGATATACCAATTAAGAATAGATTTGCATGAATAATGTTTTACTTCGATGCTTAGGAGCACTTCCAAAAAACAATGACTGAATTAGTCTGAGAATCCCATGTTATTCAAATGGGAAACAAAATGAGCTTACAGGCACGTCTTCTCATTGGACTACAGCGCTGGGGTTTCGCACACATTTTTATTTATTTATTTCGAACCTATCTGGGGGGCGCACTCGTCGAAATTCGTCAACACTCCCATTAAGGACCACCCTAATATATATATATATATATATATATATATATATATATATATATATATATATATATATATATATAGCGGCATATATATATTGAGATGGATAGAACCGTCTCGGGAGCGAGCGACGCGGAGACGCGACAAGGCCGTCGATGTTGACAAGCGCGGTCACTACCTCCAGGTGGTAATTGGGAAAAGAACAGACCGAGAAAAGGGCCAAGTGGCGCCATCCCTCGGAACGCGGGAAAGATAGAGACAAAAAGAAAAGAAAAATTGAGTAAATATTAAAGCAACATTTATTTAACAAAGGATGCTTGGGAAGGGGAAGAAAAGCGCGGGAAATAAGGGGTATATAAGGGCCACCTCGAGAGAGGAATGGCCTACTTGTTTCAAGTCAGCTTCAAGGCGAGTACCGAAACGAGATATTAGTATAGACTTTTTAAGCGTGGAAAATATCGAACTAGGGAAAGCATTGGACAAAACGAAGCAAGTGAGCACAAAAAAATTGAGAATCTCTTTTATTGTGAAGGCCTTAGTACCGGACGCAAGTACCCACTGATTGCAGTGGGGAAAGTGACCGTCAAGGAAAGGAGCCGAAATAATAAAAGAGAAGGTAAAACGAGAATTTTCTGGAAATCTCTTTTCAAACGATTTTCGCACGAGTCTCGAGCAGAGATACCCAGCTTTTACGACTATGGAACGTGGACTTTGCCATTAGTAGTGAAATAAGCGCATGTCCGAGCCCAAAAGGCAAGGAAGGCGACTGAACAAGGAAAGTGACAAAGAGGAGCAAGTACAGAAAGGAAAGTATAGGCACCATCCGATTAGAAAAAGTGCGATAATCAGAGAAAAGAAGGAAATCAAGAATCTCGCAGATATTTGAAAGAGAAAATTCGGTAATTTAAAGGAGAAAACATAGAATCACGAAACTCGAAGCATCCCGCGTTAATAAACGTCAGATTATGAAAGCTGACAGCCAGCTGGAAGCCTAGATGAAAACATGTAATGAGAGCGAGAGAGAAGGAACAGCAACAAAGGGGGCAGTGGCCGAGCAAGGCCGGACCGGCGAAATCGCGAAGACCATGCGACATACATAGTCACACACAATTGGAGCATTTAAAATTTCGAACACATACAAATCAAAGATGTACATACAACAAACGTATCAAAACACGAAACGGCGGCCATTATAGAAAAGGAGTGACTCGTTACCCGGGCAACGGAGGCTCGCGAAATTCCGAAGACGTAGTAAGCCCCGCCTCCTCGGTACGCGAGAGTCGCGATAGCCAAACCGACCGGGCGCGCGAAACCAAGATACAGGGCGATTCAAAATTTGTTTGTAACAGGAGATAAAGCGAAATATGAATAAATCTTCATTTATTTGTTGAGACATAAAAGGTTTACATTAATTTACTCCCTTATCGTGCCCCGAATCCTCATAAATTTAATGTAACAAGGGGTGACCCGTTAGAATATATATATATATATATATATATATATATATATGCCGCTCGCTCGGAGAGTAAAGATATACGTGTAGCTCGCGAGCGGGCGATGATGAAATATAGTTATAGTGGTAGAGCGCGAAGAAGGATATATATATATATACTGCTGACGGCGGAGTAAAGGTGGTACAGTATAGATATATATAGCGTTGCAACCCGTATGGTCTCTTACACGGAGATTGCCGTTGTAGTTGCGGTCAGCTGTTTTACTCTCTCTACTACATGTATAATACTCTCATATATAGTAGCGTTCTACTCTCGCTACTACATATATAGAAAGAGCTACGCACATTTATATTCTGCCGTGCTTCCTTATAATTGTTATAGTTTTAGGGTAAAATACATTGCGCATATGAATAGAGTAAAGAGAGTACGATCGATCATATATATATATATATATATATATATATATATATATATATATATATATATATATTGTGACGTGATTTTTTGAGTCACGTCACAGAAAGGCTACCGACGATTTAGTCGTGCTCTCGATGCCCGGGTTACGACCCCTTCGTATATGTTACGGGCCTTTCCTCCAGTATGTTTGTTTTGTAGCGTTTTAGGTTTGGGTTTCGTTGTTGTTTTGGTGAGGTTGGCGTGCGAAACTCGGTCGAGCGGCGTGTCGCTCAACGTACCGAGCAATCCCGACCGAGGGACGCACCCAACGAGGCTTTCGGGGAATCGGTGCACGCCCGGCTGAGATGCCGGCGCCCCACCGCAGTGGTGCATCGTGCTGACGAGCGGGCCGTTTGGGTTACGGGTGGAGGCGGGAGACCTCCGCGCCGCGCTTCTAGAGAGAAGCTTTGCCCGCTCTCGCATGGTGACCCGGGGATGCGATCCCCGAGAGCCTCCATGTTACCTAGGAGGAAAGGTCCCGATCTGTTACCGTTCCGCTTGCGGGGTACTCGGGCAGGAAATATAGATTCCGAAAGGAATATTCTTCCAGAATATTCTAGCTCCCGAAATAATATTTCAGCTCACGAATATTGTAAGAAAGTGTTCTCGCTCGAAGTAGCTCTCTCGCATGAGATGAGCGCGCGAGCGTATTTACATTTTTTTCGATAATCGCGCTCGACAATGATCTCGCTCGCTGGCCTTCGCCGCGCGAGGTATAGTTGACGACCGATTTTGCTCTCGGATGAGGTCCGTCGGAGAGTTCCGCTCCTGACGCCGTGTGAGACAGACGTGTTTCTCCACGGGTCCTGTTCGCGATCCCGTGCCCGGAAGGCGGGTCCTTCCGGACGGAGATAAGTTCCCGTGGTTCGAATACAACCAGCTCCCGCAAAATAAAATAAAACAATTTGTTTGTTTTTGTCATTTTTTTATTGTTCCCGCGTATCTGACGCCTCGTAAGCTACTCCTGGTGAATCCCGACCCTTCTACCACGACTCACAGCCTGAGCGGCCGTGCTCTACCGCAACCGTCCCCCCCGGGTAAGTGCATCCAGATAGTCCGGTTATGATTTCGGCGAATCAAAAATCAGGGAGGTCTCCCGACTCCCAGGACATACCGGTTAGGATTCCGGTGAAACAAAAATCGCGGAGTCCTCCAGCTCCGATGGTGGGTCAGGGCGGATCCCCCTGGCCCCAGGGCATACCGGTTGAGAAATCCGGTGAAAATAAAATTCTCTGGCGCCCCGGGTAGTGCGGATGCACTCACGCGGGGTGGACGGCCGAAGGTGACGGTTCCCGCACCTAGCTCTCGTATTCACGTTCTCGATTTCGTGGTAAGAAAAAATAATCCCCGGCACAAATGGCGCCCAACGTGGGGCCACGCCGGCGAGTAGCAGTTCTCGTTAAAGTTTAAGGGGAAAAACGGAAAGGAATAATTTAATTATTTTTTTTCCGTTCTTTCCGCCTTTCTTGCTCTCGATTTTTAATCTCATCTCGAGATTGTTCCCGCGTGAGCGTTCCATTCCCGGTCCCGTTCCTCATCCCCAGAAGGCTCTCGAATATGTTCTCGTGAAGCGTCCGAGATCTCTGAAAATTTTCGTTCGCGAAAATTATGAGGTCTCGGACTGTAGCTTCGCGCTGGCTCGACGCGCTAGGCCTAGTGAGGCCGCGGTGCGCGGTGCGGGCAGCGCTAGCGCTCTCGGGAATCGTAACAGTTTTTCAACCCGGTTACGAATTTCCAAAGGTTTCCCCCCGAGCCCTCCCTCGCGGTCTCGGGAGTCGAAGGATCGCTCGATCGCGCTCATTAGTACGCGATTTCTCGAACGATTAACATCGGAAAATCCGCGACACCCTTCGACGAGCTCTCGAAAATCTAAAAGAAAAGTAAGTTCTCGACATTGTTCTCGCGAGTTATTTTTTTGGTTAGCTCCGTTCTCGACCCGCCTTTTTCGATCGCCCGTCGGATAGAAAAAGAAACGAGGGGGTTCTCGTAGCGGAGTGCGCGTAACCGCGATCGGGAAAGAACCTCCCTCGCGGAGTGGCCTTCCCACCCCGCTGGTGTTCCCGTCGGGTTTTCTCACGCCGTAGAAAACCCAGAGAAAAAAAAAGTGCTCCCGCGAAATTTCCTCGTTTTCGGAGGAAAGTGCTCTCGCTGGCTTCCCCCCTTAAGGGGAGGAGAAGTGCGCTCCCTACGAGTTAAACATTTTTTTTTCTTCTGTTTTGTGTGTTTCGTGCTGTCGGTGCCGTTCTGTGTTGTTTTACGTGAGTTTCGTTGTGCCCTCGCTCCCGCTACCACGGATCGCCGCCAAAAGGATTAGCCGCTCAGCGCCGGTGAGTCCCGACGTAGTCGGAGAGTGGTTGATTTAGCTTCTTCTTTTTTTAAATCTTATTTTTTTTTCTTTTCTTTTTTTTTAATTAAATTTTTTTTATTTTTTTTATTTATTTTTTTTCTTTCTTCTTTCGAAAAATTTCCCTCGCTCGCTCTCGCTCCGTCGAGTTCCCTCGACGGGAGGGAAAAATTCCCTCGCTCTCGCGGATCCGAATAAAATAATTCGGATCGAGAGAAATTATTATTGATTTTTTTTAAATATTTTTTCTTTCGAAAAATTTCCCTCACTCGCTCTCGCTCCGTCGAGTTCCCTCGACGGGAGGGAATAAAATTCCCTCGCTCTCGCGGATCCGAATAGAATAATTCGGATCGAGGGAAATTATTATTGAATTTTTTATTTATTTTTTTTTCCGAAAAATTTCCCTCGTTCGCTCTCGCTCCGTCGAGTTCCCTCGACGGGAGGGAATAAAATTCTCCCGCTCTCGCAGATCCGAATAAAATAATTCGGATCGAGGGAAATTATTATTGAACTTTTTTTATTTTTTTTTCTTTCGAAAAATTTCCCTCGCTCGCTCTTGCTCCGTCGAGTTCCCTCGACGGGAGGGAATAAAATTCCCTCGCTCTCGCGGATCCGAATAAAATAATTCGGATCGAGGGAAATTATTATTGAATTTTTTTATTTATTTTTTTTCTTTTTTTCGAAAAATTTCCCTCGCTCGCTCTCGCTCCGTCGAGTTCCCTCGACGGGAGGGAATAAAATTCCCTCGCTCTCGCGGATCCGAATAGAATAATTCGGATCGAGGGAAATTATTATTGAATTTTTTTTTATTTTTATTTTCCGAAAAATTTCCCTCGTTCGCTCTCGCTCCGTCGAGTTCCCTCGACGGGAGGGAATAAAATTCCCTCGCTCTCGCGGATCCGAATAAAATAATTCGGATCGAGGGAAATTATTATTGAATTTTTTTTATTTTTTTTTTTCTTTCGAAAAATTTCCCTCGCTCGCTCTCGCTCCGTCGAGTTCCCTCGACGGGAGGGAATAAAATTCCCTCGCTCTCGCGGATCCGAATAAAATAATTCGGATCGAGGGAAATTATTATTGAATTTTTTTATTTATTTTTTTTCTTTTTTTCGAAAAATCTCCCTCGCTCGCTCTCGCTCCGTCGAGTTCCCTCGACGGGAGGGAATAAAATTCCCTCGCTCTCGCGGATCCGAATAAAATTATTCGGATCGAGGGAAATTATTATTGATTTTTTTTTATTTTTTTTCTTTCTGTCGTAAAATTTCCCTCGCTCGCTCTCGCTCCGTCGACTTCCCTCGACGGGAGGGAATAAAATTCCCTCGCTCTCGCGGATCCGAATAAAATAATTCGGATCGAGGGAAATTATTATTGAATTTTTTTTGTTTTTTTTTCTTGAAAAATTTCCCTCACTCGCTCTCGCTCCGTCGAGTCCCCTCGACGGGAGGGAATAAAATTCTCTCGCTCTCGCAGATCCGAATAAAATAATTCGGATCGAGGGAAATTATTATCGAATTTAAAAAAAATTTTTTATTATTTTTTTTTCTTTCGTAAAATTTCCCTCACTCGCTCTCGCTCCGTCGAGTCCCCTCGACGGGAGGGAATAAAATTCTCTCGCTCTCGGGGATCCGAAGAAAATAATTCGGATCGAGGGAAATTATTATTGAATTTTTTTTATTTTATTTTGAAAAAATTTCCCTCGCTCGCTATCGCCCCGTCGAATTCCCTTGACGGGAGGAAATAGAATTTCTTCGTTCTCGGGGGGCGGAATCTCCCTAGCTCCCGTTTAAAGTCGGTACGCCATCACACTCCGAGTACGCCAAGGACACTCTTCATGGCGACCGGAGGCGCGATACCGAAGGTCCCGCCACGGCTCTCGGAAAACGCTAACGATTCGTCAGATGACGTGATCCCGATTGGGGACCTGACGCTGGGCCCACGGGCCCGCGTCGCAGGGCTGCCGACCCGAATGGATAGCCCCCGGGCCGGCGATGGGCGACGCCCGGCGCGTCCCCGAAGCTCCTGGTGGAGCGACCCGGTCTCCGTCGCCGACAGGGACCGGCGCTCTTCGGTGAGGCTGACAGGGGGTTTACCCCCTCTCGCCCCAAGCTCCCGAGGGGGCGGAAGACCCCAACTTACCGGACCCGGTCGTAGGGTTGTACCCTTAAACCGGAGTGATCTCGAGTCGTCGAGTGACGAACTGGTTCCGCGTCGGGGTAGGAGATTTGTATCTTCTCACCGAGTCCTCCCAGAGGTACGCCGATGGGAGGCCACGTTCTCGGGTCGTCACGGTGAGGACGTAGAGGACTTCCTCTCACTCATCGACGAGGGGTGCGTCCTGGCCCGTATTCGGGATGAGGACCTGCTCCTAACGCTCTCGTTTTGCCTCAAGGGTATAGCGCGGACTTGGTACCGCCAAGCCCGAGGCACGCTCTCGAATTGGCAGGCCGCGAAAGTCGCATTTCGCGAGCGTTTCGCGGACCCCGACTACCAGATCGCGCTCCGCGAAGAGATTTCGTGCCGGACTCAAGGCGAGTCCGAGTCTGCTCTCGTCTACCTGAGCTGCATGAGCGGCCTATTCTCCCGTCTGGATCCAGCCTGGACGGAGCGAGAGCAGGTACGCTCCGCTCATCGTAACATGCTACCGTCATTCCGTCTGGTCACTCCTTTGCAGGACCACTGGACGATGAAAGATCTCGAGCGTGTGGCTGCACGTCAGGAGAGAATCCTGAGCAGCATGAGTACGCACCGCGTACCGCCGAAGCCAGAGGCCTCCCTCTGCCCGGCGTACGCTTACCGTGAACCGCGGCAGAAGCCGCGTGTATCCCGTCGCTCCGGCTTCTACCTCATGCAGAGCCCGGCAGCGATCGCTCACGAAACGGCCTCCTCTTGCGAGGAGGACGCTCCGGAGATGCTCGATGCGCTGTTGCCCCAGCGCAACAAACGGGCAGTTACCGAGAAGTTACCGAGTGGTCCTCCAGGGACCATCCCCGTTACCGAACCATCGAGTGTGCCCTGCTGCTGGAATTGCGGCAAAACGGGCCACCGACACAGAGAGTGCCCGGACCCCCGGCGCCTCTTTTGTTACCGTTGTGGTCAGTCGGGCGTGTCCACGAGCCGTTGCCCCTTCTGCAGTCGGGGAAACGGTCGAGGAGGCGAGTGAGGAAATCTCCTCCGCCTCCCGGGACTAGCCTCGACCATCAGACTTTCTCGTGTAGCTCCCGTGTAGCGACGCCACGCCAACAGGCTACCGAACGTAAGAAACGGCGAAGGCGACAGCTACGTAGTCGACAAGCTACCGACACGACCCCTGCAGTGGAGGACTCTCCTCTCGAGCAGGTCGTCGTAAATTCGGCTTCCGACCAGAGCGCTATAGCGTTCCGGGTTCAACCACTTTTGGATGGAAAACCCGTAAGAGCTCTCGTGGACTCAGGCGCAACTAAGACCTTTATCGGCCCCGTTCTCATTGAATGGTTGGCAGCTCTCGGCACGGAAACGATAAGGATCCCACCGCGATCAGTAGTGGTCGCGAATGGTCAAATCGAAACCGTGCACCTAGCTTCCCGTGCGCCTTTGCTCCTTAATGGCCGTCCGGTCACGATTCTCGCGCATCACCTGCACTCGCTCTCGGAAAATCTAATCCTTGAATTAGATAGCTTACGGGCAGCCCGGATGGTGGTGGACTTTTACAGTGAGTCCTGGTGGTTTCGCGACACACCAGAGACCCTGTACGCCTTCAGCCCGGAAGCCGGCACGCCCCGCATCACTATGTGTTGTGGGTTGTGTACGCCAGATCCCGATGAGGTAGCTCGTCTAGACGAGCTCCTCAATGCTCACGTGCCACCCATACCGGCTGAGTCGGCAGTTACCTCACTCGTTGCACATAGCATCGATGTGGGGGACAGCCCCCGGTGAAGCAGCGGCCATATCCCGTGACTCCGGTCATCCGCGACATTATGTGGGCGGAGGTGGATCGGATGCTCTCGACTGACATAATCGAACCGTCAAGTAGCGACTGGGCTAGCCCAGTCGTGATGGTCAAGAAGCCGAACGGTAAATACCGTTTCTGCATCGATTATAGAAGGGTTAACGCGGTCACGAAGAAGGATGCTTACCCCATCCCGAACATGACCGGTATTCTCGATGAGTTGAGACAAGCTAATTACATCTCGACTCTCAATTTGAGTCAGGCGTATTGGCAGGTCCCAATGGATCCCGCTTCTCGCGAAGTTACCGCTTTTGTTGTGCCGGGCCGAGGCTTGTTTCAATTCAAGCGGATGCCTTACGGCTTAACAAATGCTCCCGCAACGTTCCAGCGGATGCTGGACCAGCTTATCGGTGTGGATATGTATCCACACGTTTTCGTTTACCTGGATGACATTATCATTGTCACCAGGACTTTCGAAGAGCACCTTGTGTGGCTTCGGAAGGTTCTCGCTAAGATCTCGGAAGCGGGGCTGGCAATTAACCGCGAGAAGAGCGAATTTTGCCGCCCCCAGGTTCGCTATCTCGGCTTCTTGGTGAACCGCCAAGGCCTAGAGATTGATCCCGACAAATTGGCTCCCGTACTTGATTATCCCGAACCGCGGAACATTCGGCAACTGCGTCGGTTCCTCGGCATGGCGTCGTGGTACCGTCGCTTTATACCGGAGTTCGCGACCATCGCCGAACCTCTGACTCGCCTTACCAAGAAGGACGTCGAGTGGCGATGGGATCCCGAACAACAGAATGCTCTCGATAAATTGAAGCGGTGCTTGACGAGCGCTCCGACGCTCGCCTGCCCCGACTTCTCGCTCCCGTTCACGCTGTAGTCTGATGCTAGCGGCGTGGGTCTCGGTGCCGTCCTCACGCAGGTGATTGATGGGCACGAACGAGTTATCGCTTACGCGAGCCGCGCTCTTACTGCGATGGAGCGGAAATACTCCGTGACGGAGCAAGAGTGCCTCGCTGTGCTCTGGTCCATACGGAAATTCCGTTGCTACCTGGAGGGGTACAGCTTCACGGTGATCTCTGATCACAGCAGCCTTAAGTGGCTGCACAATTTGAAGAACCCCACTGGTCGGTTAGCGCGATGGGCGTTGGAGTTACTGGAGTACAGTTTCACCATAGTCCATCGAAAAGGCGCACTGCACCACGTTCCCGATGCGCTCTCGAGGATCCCTGAGGGTCACGATGACGCCTTGGTGTGCATCCAGGACACTCGGGACCAATGGTACCGTCGCCGGGTCCGCGATGTCGAGCGGGTCCCGGATAAGTTCCCGGATTGGAAGATAGTTGAGGGTCGACTGTACTATCATCGACCCTCCTACTTGGCGGATCTCGAGTTTGAGGATCTCGATGCGTGGAAGCTCGTGCTTCCCCGCGAGCTCCGGCAGCGTGCTCTTAATGAGTGCCACTCGCTACCGCAGGCAGGCCACTTGGGCGTCGACAAGACGTACCGTCGTCTGGCGACCGCCTATTACTGGCCTGGTCTTTTTAAAGACGTAGTGGTTCACGTACGGCAGTGTGACACCTGCCAACGCTGCAAAGTCGAGCAGCGAGCTCCCGCCGGTCTCATGGGCCATCGCATTGTCGAAGAGCCCTGGATGACCGTAGCTACCGACATTATGGGGCCGATCACTCCCGGGCGATCTGGCCACTCATATGTTCTCGTAATCCAGGATCTCTACACCAAGTGGATAGAGGTCCAGCCCCTTCGCAGGGCAAACGGAAAAGCTATCGCAAAGGCTCTCGATGACCTGGTCGTCGCCCGTTGGGGGGCGCCTAAGGTACTGATCACGGACAATGGCACTGAGTTCGTCAACCGCGACATACGCGAGTTGACTGAACGCGTGGGGATACGGCATAGCACCACCCCGCCGTATCACCCCCAAGCCAATCCTACCGAGCGGGTGAATCGCGTGGTGAAAACCATGATTCGCGCCTTCCTGGAGGGTAACCATCGGGAATGGGACGCACACCTGCACGAATTCCGGTTTGCGTACAATACGGCGCATCACAGCTCTCTACAGGCTACGCCTGCGTTCGCGAACTTCGGCCGCGAACCGTCGCCAGCGACGTCGCTGCGACGGGAGGCCGAGGGCGATCCCGACATCGCTCCACGTCCTCCTGAGGAGTGGGTGAGGCGTATGGCCCGACTCGACACATTGAGGACGGCTTTTACGCATGCTCTCGATGAAGCGTTCCAGAGGCAATCGGAACAGTATAATCTCCATCGCCGAGATCGTACGTTCCAGGTTGGCGATCTCGTGTTGCGCCGTGCGCATCGGCTCTCGTCTGCAGCCAAGAGATTGACTGCTGCTCTCGAGCCCCCGTATGAGGGGCCTCTGTTGATCTCGAAACGGCTCTCGCGGGTAGTTTACGAACTATCCGATCTCGACGGGCGATCGAAAGGGAAAATTTCCGTGCAGGACTTAAAACCCTACCGAACCCCATGATACCGCACTAATCATTGTTTTGATTGCAGGATACCGAACATGTCCTCCGGTGCAACCACTCCCGAGCGGGAAGCGGTAGATTTGGAGGGCGAGGAGGCGACCGGCGAACCGTGGCTCGACCACTTGGTCCGGTTCGGCGCCAAGCTCCCGCGGTCGGAGGCGGCCATTCCGTCGCCCCCACCCATATCGTGGGCCCCGGGGGAGATGCTCCGGGCGTGCGTGGCTACGCTCCGAGACTCAGAGCCTCGGGACGGCGAGTCCGCGGAGGGCCTCATTGAGGCCATCCGAGACTTGGCCCACGACGCTATGGGTCCGGGGCGGGCCAGCCGACCGGTGTACTTCCCGGTCTCGATGGCCGCGGAGGATCAGGAGGCCGAGGGGCCCACGAGCTCCCGATGCCCGCGGACGGAGGCCCGACGGGCCCGGGGACGGCACCTGAACCGCCTACGGTGGCGCGGGTGACGGCCCCGGCGACCGACCGCCGACCCCCAGGCGGCGGGTCATCCCGTCGGCGGAGACCCGCTCTCGAGCGGGCATGTTACAGTTGCGGTGAGGTGGGTCACCGCTATAGTGACTGCCCGCGGGGCCCTCCGACAGCCACCTTCTGCCGTCGGTGCGGACGAAAGGGTAAAACCCTGCGGACGTGCCCGCGTTGCAGTGAGGGTTGGCGGGAGGCGGGCCCATATGTCTCGCAGGCCGGCCGCAACGTCCCGCGGGAAGAGCTTAAGGTGATGCGGCTAGCGCGAGCGGAAGCCCGCAACGGGCGGCCGCCACCGCCGGCCTCCCCACCGGCGACGGCGATCGAGCCCGTTCCCGGCCCTTCGGGCAAGAAGTCCCGGAGGCGGCGTAGGGGCGGCAAGGGCAGGCGGGGCAACTCGCAGGCCCGTGCGGGTAAACCCTGAGCCGGCCCCTGGAAGCTCTCGCATCGGAGCCCCGATTCCCCGATTTTCGGAGGATTCGGGATGGCCCGAGTTCTCGGTATGTCGGTCTTTGGCCCTAGCTCTCGTGTGAGGTGGCAACGCCCCACAGTTCTCGCAATACAGGCGTTAGCCTGGGATCTCGCGCGGGGCGGCAACGCCCCGCAGTTCACGCCATGAGGGGCCTCCGGCCCCAGTTCTCGTGCAGGATCATGATGTCCCGCAGTTCCCGCGATAGGGGGCTAAGCCCCTGATTCCCCGGTGAGGAAAATAAACATCATAGTTCCCGTGAGTCGCGACGACGCGGCTCGGTTCTCGGCACCAAGTACCCCGGAGAAGGGGATGGAAAACTTGGAGCAGTTCCCGTAGAGTTCTCGGAGCCACCACCGAAGTAAGGACACTCCGGCTGATTTGGTAAGTCCGATTCTGGTTCGATTGTTCCGTCCTTGGTGGTGGTACTTGTGGATCGTTTGGTCCAAATTATTTCTCGCGTCGCGGGGCGGGTATTCGTCCGCGGCAGATCTCGGTCTCTTCCCCATTTTATAGCTACCGAATTGTAACGGGAGGAGACGACTATGCTATCGTTTACGCAAAAATATTTTTTTTTGTTTTGTGCGATTTTTTTATTCTCGTGCTGTGGGGCGATTAGTCGCCCACGGTAGATCCCGATCTCTCCCACCTTAAGGCTACCGACTGTAACGGGAGAGATAAATTTTAGCCATTGAATACGAATAATTGTTTGTGTTCTGGTTTTCTTTCTCGTGCTGCGGGTACTTGGTTTCCCGCAGTAGATCTCGGTCCTTCCCACCGTTTTGAGCTACCGACTACAAATGGGAGGGACAAGGATTGCTACCGTATGCATCTCAGCTAAGGCTCTTGCTCAGCAGAGATCGCGTAGTTCCCTGATCGTAACCACCCTTAAGGGGTGGGGAGTTGTGACGTGATTTTTTGAGTCACGTCACAGAAAGGCTACCGACGATTTAGTCGTGCTCTCGATGCCCGGGTTACGACCCCTTCGTATATGTTACGGGCCTTTCCTCCAGTATGTTTGTTTTGTAGCGTTTTAGGTTTGGGTTTCGTTGTTGTTTTGGTGAGGTTGGCGTGCGAAACTCGGTCGAGCGGCGTGTCGCTCAACGTACTGAGCAATCCCGACCGAGGGACGCACCCAACGAGGCTTTCGGGGAATCGGTGCACGCCCGGCTGAGATGCCGGCGCCCCACCGCAGTGGTGCATCGTGCTGACGAGCGGGCCGTTTGGGTTACGGGTGGAGGCGGAAGACCTCCGCGCCGCGCTTCTAGAGAGAAGCTTTGCCCGCTGTCGCATGGTGACCCGGGGATGCGATCCCCGAGAGCCTCCATGTTACCTAGGAGGAAAGGTCCCGATCTGTTACCGTTCCGCTTGCGGGGTACTCGGGCAGGAAATATAGATTCCGAAAGGAATATTCTTCCAGAATATTCTAGCTCCCGAAATAATATTTCAGCTCACGAATATTGCAAGAAAGTGTTCTCGCTCGAAGTAGCTCTCTCGCATGAGATGAGCGCGCGAGCGTATTTACATTTTTTTCGATAATCGCGCTCGACAATGATCTCGCTCGCTGGCCTTCGCCGCGCGAGGTATAGTTGACGACCGATTTTGCTCTCGGATGAGGTCCGTCGGAGAGTTCCGCTCCTGACGCCGTGTGAGACAGACGTGTTTCTCCACGGGTCCTGTTCGCGATCCCGTGCCCGGAAGGCGGGTCCTTCCGGACGGAGATAAGTTCCCGTGGTTCGAATACAACCAGCTCTCGCAAAATAAAATAAAACAATTTGTTTGTTTTTGTCATTTTTTATTGTTCCCGCGTATCTGACGCCTCGTAAGCTACTCCTGGTGAATCCCGACCCCTCTACCACGACTCACAGCCTGAGCGGCCGTGCTCTACCGCAACCGTCCCCCCCGGGTAAGTGCATCCAGATAGTCCGGTTATGATTCCGGCGAATCAAAAATCAGGGAGGTCTCCCGACTCCCAGGACATACCGGTTAGGATTCCGGTGAAACAAAAATCGCGGAGTCCTCCAGCTCCGATGGTGGGTCAGGGCGGATCCCCCTGGCCCCAGGGCATACCAGTTGAGAAATCCGGTGAAAATAAAATTCTCTGGCGCCCCGGGTAGTGCGGATGCACTCACGCGGGGTGGACGGCCGAAGGTGACGGTTCCCGCACCTAGCTCTCGTATTCACGTTCTCGATTTCGTGGTAAGAAAAAATAATCCCCGTCACAATATATATATATATATATATATATATATATACGTAGCTCGCAAACGTACGAAGATGAAATATAGTTATAGTAGTAGAGAGAAGAAGAATATATATATATTGTGACGTGACTTTTTCGTCCCGTCACTTCGAGCGGAGTGATTTCGAGCAGTGGGTCGGATTTACGACCCTTTTGGAAGCGCGTCGGGCAGCCAGATTCCCGACTCACACTTCGGGACCAGGAAAAGGGCGGAGAGCAGCGAATTTTATTTATTTTTTTTTATATTAAAATATTGAAGGGATCCCCCTTAAGGGAATCCCAATTATATGTGCGACGTAACGCGGGCCTTCGGCCGGGGACACTGTGCTCGAGGTGGCAGTGCCTGTTTGGCGTGCTAGCGGCACCAAAAGATTAAATATCTTTTTCTCTTTTTTTTTCCTTTCTTTTAAATAAAATTTTACCTTTAGGAAGGCCACGAGAGCCCGAGGTGACTTCGTCCTGTGCCCTCTTAAGTGAAGGTGGTGCGCCCATAAGGAGGTCCTCTTTAAAATATCGGCGTCGGGGAAGGTCGGAGGCACGGGCACCATTGTCCGCTCCGCGCGTTGACCCAGGCGGGTACACGCGGGTTTTCCCTCATCGGAGCAGGCGAGCACGGAACATCAGTGCTCGCGGTCAAGGGATGCCCGAGGGGACGCTGGTTTAGGACCAACGTAAGGTGTCTCCCGCCCCTCGGACTACGCGGCCTGGGAGCCGCACCTTCCTGCCGGCATCGAGGACGTCGCGGTCCGTGAAAATCGGCGCCTCCGTGATGGGACCGCGGTGAGCGGTGGCGGACGGCGGGTGATGTTTTTTTTTTGGCGTTTAGCGTCAGCTGTGGGCCCACCGCGGGGTTTGAGGGATGCCCTGCCCTTGCGAGGGAGGCCTCCCCCGCGTTCGTCGTCGCTCACCGGGTCCTGGAGGAAGGCGTTCGCGGTGCCGGCTTCAAATACTGCGAGGGGAAATCCGCACGCGGGTATCGGCGGGGTGGCGCCGGGTCTCGGCCGACCTCGAAGGCCATACGCGTCAATCGCACGGTTGCCGAAGTTCGAAATTCGGCATCGTCGCGATAAGAGACGGCGAATTCTAAGAATTCCATTACAAAGGAGAGAGAGACAACTATATTGTCGCGTAGGGCAAGCCTTGGCCTCCGGCGGGGCGATGGGCGGTGCGGAACGCCGAGCCTCGGGATGTGAGGTGAGGAATCGGCAGTCGGGAATTTGGCGAGCTCGCGTCCAGTCGAGTTTTTGAAAGTGTTAATTAAAGTCAGTGAGTGCCGGCGTAAACTTCAGAGCGGTGAGCCCGATTCTCCATCCTCTATCTCTGGGTAAGCCTGGGATTTTCGTTCCCGAGTCATCTTTGCGAGTTTGGGGGAATAGTCCCCGTCTAGTTTCTTTTTTTGTTCACCTGGAGGCGCGCCTAAAGGATAAAATACTCGGGAGGTGAAAATCCTACGCTTTAGTTCGGTCAAATTTTGCCTCGTTCAAGCCTTGTTTGCTATCGTATTATTATCCCTGTATTTTCTGATTCGTATTTTTTTTTGTCTTTGAAACTCATTTGAATATTAATTTCCCTATGCGACGCGAATTAACAGTCGAGTGGTTCGATTTCAAAATGTGTTCGGTTAGCGTAATGATGTACGCTAGCGCGCCAAGGCTAGCCGATGTTTATATATCTCCGTCGCTCTCTAACGCGTGGTCTCTTGCGTCGATCGCACCATTATCGATTTTACGAGCGATCGTAGGTCCAGCGAAGTAGCGAGGATTTCTAGGGCCCTGGGGTAATATCTCGCGCTCGAATAATACCCGTCTATCCCTGGTAATTATTATTATTTTTCGGTTATCTCTCGCAATTCTTATTATTTGCCGGTTAACTCTCGTAATTATTATTATTTGTCGGTTATCTCTCGTAATTATTATTATTTTTCGGTTATCTCTCGCGATTAATATCATTTTCCGGTTACCTTCGCAATTATTATTAGATTCCGTTTATCTCTCGCAATTCTTATTATTTCCCGGTTATCTCTCGTAATTATTATTATTTTTCAGTTATCTCTCGCAATTCTCATTATTTCCCGGTTATCTCTCGTAATTATTATTATTTTTCGGCTATCTCTCGCAATTATTATTAGATTCCGTTTATCTCTCGCAATTCTTATTATTTGCCGGTTATCTCTCGTAATTATTATTATTTGTCGGTTATCTCTCGTAATTATTATTGATTTTCGGTTATCTCTCGCGATTAATATCATTTTCCGGTTACCTTCGCAATTATTATTAGATTCCGTTTATCTCTCGCAATTCTTATTATTTCCCGGTTATCTCTCGTAATTATTATTATTTTTCAGTTATCTCTCGCAATTCTCATTATTTCCCGGTTGTCTCTCGTAATTATTATTATTTTTCGGCTATCTCTCGCAATTATTATTAGATTCCGTTCATCTCTCGCAATTCTTATTATTTCCCGGTTATCTCTCGTAATTATTATTATTTTTCGGCTATCTCTCGCAATTATTATTAGATTCCGTTTATCTCTCGTAATTATTATTATTTTTCGGTTATCTCTCGCAATTCTTTTATTTCCCGGTTATCTGTCGGAATTATTATTATTTTTCGGCTATCTCTCGCAATAATTATTATTTTTCGTTGATCTCTCGTACTTATTATTACTTTTCGGTTATCTCCCGCAATTATTATTAAATTCCGTTTATCTCTCGTCATCATTATTATTTTTCGGTTATCTCTCGCAATTATTTTGATTTTCCAACCACCTTGCCGAATTATTTTTATTTTCCGGTTACCTCTCGTAAGTATTATTATCTTCCGGTTACCTTTCGTCATTATTCTTAATTTCCGGCTACCTTACAGAATTATCATTATTTCTCGGTTACCTTTCGTGATTGGCATTATTCCTCGGTTACCGACCGTAACCTTCACCATGCCCGGTTATCTTTCGTAGTCTCTATCATGTCTTGGCCACCTCTGGCCTCCGGCCATCACTGGTGACACTTCCCGTTAGTGCTATTGTTCGCAGACCGCACCGACAAAAGTCCCGATTCGTATCGAGTATCGGACGTACCCTATCTTCGTCGGAGAGACCTATCTTTTTCGGAGTCATCCTAAGACCACGCGTTTGAGGAGGCTACTGGCCACTTTCGAGGGTTGTCCCCCTGTCTAAAGGACCCAACGAACTATTTTGGTTAATTTGGGCGATGTCGCGCCCTGCGAGCTGTCGCGTGATTTCTGGCGTTGCGTCTCAACTATTTTACTGGTCCCGCGTCATTTTTGCGTTTCGCGTTTACGATTGTCATGCGCGAGCCTGTAAGGCCATGTAAAGTATGGTCTACTAAAATAAATGCCTGTTATTACTTATGTTCCGAAATTTTCTTCATTCCACACGTCTGCGCCCCTCTAGCATATTCTCTCACTCAGGTGAGCTGAGTTAGCCGTTTCTCCCTCAGTCCTCACCGCCCCTCTTACTGCGTTTGCACGGCCTTGTACTCGCGGCGTCGCGAAAAATCAAGTCGGTTGTAGACCGGCGGTATTTCATACCTGGCGCCCAACACGATGCCGTGAGCCCAGTTTCGGGATCGGGCCTTCGCCCGTTACCTCCTTTTGGCCGACGCAGTAAGTAAGGGGAGGAATTGGCATCGATTGAGAAGTGTGGTAAAAAGTTCGTCACAATATATATATATATATATATATATATATATATATATATATATATATATATATATATATATATATATATATATATATATATATATATATATATATATACTGCTGAACCGCGGAGTAAAGGTGGTACAGTATAGATATATATAGCGTTGCAGCCCGTACGGTCTCTTACACGGAGATCGCCGTTGTACCTGCGGTCAGCTGTTTTACTCTCGCTACTACATGTATAATACTCTCATATATAGTAGCGTTTTACTCTTGCTACTACATATATAGAAAGAGCCTTTATACCAGGTTGTTTCTCGATGTATTGTTATTCACTCCTGTGTGTACATGGAGGCTCCTCTGTGTTGTTGTGCCCCGGCTTCTGACGATGCGCGAAAAGCACGGAAATTCGCTCTCGAGTAAGTTGACACCGTGGGTTGTCGGATGCTCGAGGGCGAGGGTATGTGGGGACTTTTCCCGTTCCGAGTAAATCTCCAACTCGGGATATTGCAACTTGAACAACTTATATTTTATTTAAAATTAGGCAACAATATTACAATTCTTCTTTATGCCTTGAGACCGACCTCCTCGGCTTCTGGCCGAAGACTGCCTTTCGATTGAATCTTTCGGCTAATTGTTAACTCGGGTTTTCGCAACCAATCGTTCGAGAACGTTTGATTCGTTCGATTGCGATTCAGCGCTTTTCCGGCTGAGTCGAGCGGAATATCGGGCTTGTGAAATATCGGGCTCGATATCGTCGCATGGGGTCTTTGAACCTCATGCGTTAGCAATATGAAAATTCCTGTCTTTTTAGGGCACAACATTCCTCCACCTTGGGAAGACGAAATTCCCAATTTCGGCGATATAATACATTTTTTTTTTTTCATAGCTTTGGCAAGTTTTGTCTCTCGGTCGTGTCTCGGCTTACAATAATACAATAGATTACGAAGGTACAAGTGCCTTTCTAATATTATATTATATACCCCTTTTTTTTAATATTTTCGATTTTCTTTTCTTTTTTGTTTCATACACATTTACGTTGTGCGTGTGCGAGGTGCATTTCGCGTGAATATGACTCGCGGATTTTGTGAGTCAGCTGTTGCCTTGCGTTTGGCAGCTCGCGGTCTGGCCGGAGCTACGTCAGCAAGGTCGTCGTTCGGCGATGTAGCATTTAAACGTCGCCGTTGCAACGCTTTAATTCCGGAATACGATATAATCATTGCGAAGGGAATAATTCCGCTGAGGGCATAATTCCCTATGATGTGACTCTGTGTTGTCACATGATCGTAATTTTTGTTTAATTTTGTTTTCAATATTTCGATTCGTTCGCCAATTTTGTTAACTTCGTATGGATCATTGATTATCGTATGAGGAATATTTTCCAATATTAAAGGTTGAGGTATTTCGTTTTCTGTAGTCTGAAAAGATAGGTTGAATGGCGGTAAAAATTGTAGGAATTTTTCGTGTACAGTTTCCTTCAAATTTTCAATCTTAAAATCTATGGAGGTGACGGAACATTTCCCATCCAAAGCCAATAATCCTGTTCCAGTAATTGTTGCATGAGTCGCAGAGTTTTTTACAGTTTATCGTGAGAGCTATTGTCTCTGGGGCTACATATATCCATTGCCCTTCTTGTTCTAGAGCAATGACCAAAGAATTTTCTAATTTAACTAAACGATGTGTACAATTCGCTTTTTCGGGGTCTTTTCCTAAAAATATCGACAGTTCGCATGACACTCCTGATCGTATTATTTGTCTCGCGTTTTTCGGATGACAGTAATATTGATAATTTTGTCGTTTACATTTGGATAATTCGTTTTCTGAGAATGACAGATATTCTCGACGCTCTCGATCAATTATAACATTTTTTACAGTCGTTTCTATGAACCGAAACGTGTCTTTTTCTACTCTTACGGGTAGAGGATAAACTTTATTCACATTGAACTCGTTGTTGTTGATTAATGGGATTTTTATCACAACGGTGAGGGTATTCTGAATACTATATGCGCCTAATTCAGAAATTTCCAGTAATTCGTTAATTTTTTCTGGACGTATTTTTGTCGGAAAATTCAGTCCTTTTGGTAGATTTGGTAATGCTTCTATTAGATACGCGTAGAGTTGTCTAGGCGGCAATATTGTAGGATTAACGATTCCTTTTGGCAAGCCTACTAAAAAGTTAGATAATTGACGTATATCGTTTAGTAAGAATTCGATTATTACGCTAATGGTTGTTAATTTCTCGTCCAATTGTTGACGTGTTAAAATATCCATTACGCGATTTTGCACTCCATGGTGTAAATTATTTACTAAACGGCCTAGTGTTTCCTCGTTTGCCGCGAGGCGATTCGTTGTGCGATTGAACATTTCCAGTGTAATTTGCTGGATTTGCAAATTTTCTTTTAACGCATCTTCTGTTGTTTCTTGTTTTTTCGTTATCGCTGTAATTTGCCGTTCGATGTTCGCAGCGTCATTCGCATCTAAGTTACCTGTTATCGACTTTATGATGGATCCTAATCCGTCTATTAATCCTCTTTTATTTATTCTACCTTTTGTGCCAGTTATATCATAAATGGACTGCATTTCAGAATCTATTTTTCCTTTCATGTTTTCGAGAGAACTCGTTACGAGAGAACATAGCTTGTTCTCTCGTAGGTCGATGCCAGAGGACACTCTGGCATCGTTTGACATAATTTTAATAGCTTTTCCAACTTTTCCCTAATACTCTTTTCTCTATTTGCTATTGGTAGAAGATCCATGCGGATTACCAGTTTCCACATTTCCTGAATCGTGTGTAGTTTTCCGATTTCCTCGTAATAAATTCCTGGGGTTGTGGAAAATTGCGTTGCGTGGAATTCTGCATTTTCCTTTCTTTCATTAGCCCCTTCTGTTGTCCTAAATGTTGAGATTAATAACCTGCAAAAAGGGTTTGCCTTTTTATTTTCAATAATATATATATTTTGTGTTGGTTTCCCTGTGCAATATTTTTTTTTCTATTCTCTTTCTTTCTCTTTCTCCAAGAGGCGATGCTTCGTCAGCGTCGCGGTCAGGGACCGTACGGGTCTCCTGATGCAGGGTCAGCTCGTTTAGCTGGCCTTGAGTGTACACTGCGCTCGGTATAGTTTGGTGCCGGGCGCAATTAATGGAAAGGTGGGGAGACCTTTGGGGTTTAAATAGCTCCACTGTTCTGTAGGGGTTACATCAATCATTCTACCATCTTCCACGTGAAGTCTTCCGGAAAGGATAAAAATTCGAGTGAGTATTTGTCTTTGTTTTCCCTTTTTTTTCTTGTTTACTCTCTATTATTTCTTTTCTAAAGTGTTTCTGTATTCTTATTTTTTTGCCCCTTTTTTTCTCCTTTTTCTTTTAGAATGGAACCCGCATTCGACCACGGCACCCAGCTGACGTTTAGGAGCCAGAGTTTCGACCTCGTTTTAGTGAGTATTCAGAATTACATACCTATATGTTTTTTTTTCCTTTGATACCAATGGGTCTTTTTTTTTCTTTCTTTTCAGTAGGTAAAACGGCCGTCGTCTGGCCGGCGTGTGTGGAGGGGATCGTGGCTTCGCAATTTTGTCGCCCTAGCCAAAGGCGTTCGGTCCCGACGGCGAGCGCTCCGGGAGGCCCTCACCCGTCTTTGGGGTGATGACGCCTTTTCACGTGAATGCGTCGAGTGGGATTGGGACGGCGTCCCGGGTGATACCTTCGGGCTGCGAGCCCTATTTGGGCTGGAGCCCTTAGCTGGTTTTATGCCCGATCCGAGCTGGGAGGCCTATGTGGCCTGCATGAACTAGTTATAAGGTTTTCCTTTTCTTGACTGTAACAATATATTGAAAAAAGGAATAATTTGTTGCTTTGATTTTTTCCCGCGCGTTTTTCCCTTTTTACATTTCATGCTTTTATTCTGGTTCGTTTAGGACTTCGTTTTTTGTTTTAGTTATATATGTATATATATTATTATTATTAAAAAATAATATAAATTTTTTTTTCTTGAATGGGTGGCGGCTCGCCACCCGTACGCGAATCCGTCGCGTGACGTCGGTTGCTCGGGCGTGCACCAATGGTGGTGCTTGCCACCTACTTCTCACTCGGGAGCGAGTGGCGGGGGTACCTCGCGGTTCGGCCTCACTGGCCCCGCGATAATGTATCTACTCTATCGGTTAGTGGGTAATGTAGGGCTTGATGCGGTCTACATGTACCCGTACAGCCTTGCGTCCACGGCCGATAGTGTAGTTCACGTCGGAGTCTTTGTTCCGTACTGTGTAGGGCCCTGTCCACTTGGGGGAAAGCTTTGCTGATCGGCCTCGGCGTACAGTAGTGTCGTGGAGGAGGACTCGGTCGCCGGGGCGGTACTCCACCGTACCAGCGGCGATATCATGCCCTTCTTTTACCCTTTCCTTTCCTTTTTCCAATCGTTCTTTCGCCACGTGCCATGTGGCTCGGAGCCGTTCGCGTAACTCGGACACATAATCGTCGTATGAATACGTCTTTCGTGGTGCTTCTTTGAGCGCCGTCGGTAAATCGGCTACCTTACCAAACACCAACTCGTACGGAGTGAACCCTGTCGCTGTGTGCGGGGTGGTATTGTAGGTGAACATCGCGTATGGCAACCACTCATCCCAATCCGTTTGATCCTCTTTTATGAAACATTTCAGGTATTCTGCGAGAGTTCGGTGTGAACGCTCCAATGCTCCGTTTGATTGGGGATGGTATGCTGTCGTTTGAATCTTTTTAATTCGGAATAATTGGCACATCTCCTTGAAAGTTTCGCTCAGAAAATTCGTTCCTTGGTCGGACAATAATTCTTTCGGAGTGCCGTACTTGCAAACAATTTGAGTTGCAAATCCTTTGGCTACTTCCTTGGCTTCTTGCGTTTTTAGCGGTATAGCTGCGCTATACTTGGATAATGCGTCTTGAAAAGTCAGGATGTATTTATTCCCGGCTTCGGTCTCGGGTAAGGGACCTACTATATCGACTGCACATTTGACGAATGGTGTCTTGGGTGTATCGGTAATAGTCATGGGGGCATGCTTGCGTCGCGAGATTTTATTTTTCTGGCATTTGTCGCATGATTTTACGTAGTTTTTTATTTCGTTATTCATTCCAGGCCAGCTATACTTTATCTTTATTCGTTGTTTCATCCTTTTTTCGCCTGGGTGGCCTCCAAGAGGGGCGTCGTGGTATTCTTGCAGAATCGTACCTCGCTCCTCTTCACTCGGGCACTCTCGATCTCCTATTTCCGTCTCTGTCTCGCTATCGCTTGTTGTCTCGCTTGCGCTGGAGTCTTTTTCTATTTCCTTCTCTTTTTCGCTCGGGCCTGCTGCCTGGTCCGCCTCCACTGGTGGGAGTGGCGGTCCGTTCTCGCTCGCGCGGGCCTCTGTCGCCTTGCGTGGGCGTTCCTCTCTAGCGGGCTGCATTGTTTTTGTCGGCCGGCCACGTGCTCGCGGGACCAGCTGACCACGGCCATGCTGGCTTGGGTCTGTTGATGCGGGCGGCGGTGGCGCGGAGCGGGGGGCCTTCCGCGGCCTTCCTCTACCACGCTTCTCGGCGTCCTTGTGACGTACCACCGTCTCGGGTTCTTGCCGCGTCAGCATCAACACATACATACGGCTTAAAGCATCCGCATTCGTATTCTTCTTGCCAGCCTTATACTCGATGGTATAGTTGAATTCCTCTATTTTTATTCTCCAGCGCATCAGTCGTGATCCTGGATCTTTTACGTTGAAAAGCCATGTGAGGGGCTTATGATCCGTCACGATGGTGAATTTTGTTCCATATATATATGGTCGGAATTGCGCTACTGCCCAGATTATTGCTAGCATTTCCTTCTCCGTTGTTGAATAATTCGTTTCTGCCTTGTTCAGAGTACGACTCGCGTAACAGACAGGTAGATCTTCTCCGATTTTTCCTTGCGATAAAATCGCGCCGATTGCCTTGTCAGAGGCATCAGTTGTCACCACGAAGGGTTTCTCGAAATCCGGATACTGCAGGATCGGTGCAGTGCTGAGAGTTTCCTTCAATTTTTGGAAAGCTTGTTCGCAGTTTTCGTCCCAAATGAATTTGTTTTCTTTCTTAATCAGTTCTGTTAACGGCTTTGAAAGTTTTGAAAAATCCTGTATGAATTTTCGGTAATATCCGGCTAGTCCCAGAAATGATTGAACCTCTTTTACGTTTTTTGGGGCTGGAAATCGTTGTACAGCCTCTATTTTGTCTGGATCCGGTTTTACTCCCACTTCGGTAATCATGTGTCCCAAGTACTGGGTTTCTTTTCGCAGAAATTGACATTTCCTAGGTTGAACCTTTAATTGGGCTACTCTCAGTCGATCGAATACTTCTGTCAGCCTTTTGTTATGTTCTTCGAACGATGATCCGTATACTACTATATCGTCGAGATATACGTAGCATTTTAGTCCTTGTAATCCAGCAAGCACAGCGTCCATCAGCCTTTGAAAGGTTGGTGGGGCGTTTTTTAATCCAAATGGCATTCGGTTGTACTCGTAATCAGAGTTGTGAATAATGCATTATTTTGATAGTGCATTACTGTATACATTACAAATTACAAAAGTAATGTGTAATGGATATACGTTCCATTATAAATTACAATAGTAATGTGTAATGGACATATGTTCCATTACAAATGACAAAAGTAATGTGTAATGGATGTGTGTTCCATTACAAATAAGAAAAGTAATGTGCAATGAATGCATGTTCCGTTACAAATTACAAAAAGTAATGTGTAATGGACGCATGTTCCATTACAAATTGAAAAAGTAATGTATGATTAATGAGTGCTTCATTACAAAATACAATTACAATAAGGTAATTCGTAGCGGAGAATATTCCATCACAAATAGAAAAATTGCCGTGCTCACATTAGAAATTTGCACATTGCTATCTCATTATTTTATTTCGCTAATTGCAATTTGTTTTAAGTAAATTCGTTTTTCTTCTGCATAAAACTCGACAACACAAAAAAAGGTTTATACAAGCCAGATTTGTATCATCAAAAAAAATTACTTCTCAATACAAAGTCATGATCTCCCATACTTTTATGTGCACTCTTTCAGAATCCGGGGTCAAAATTGAGTTTTGTGCATTAGAAAAATAAATATGGCCGTTAAAAAAACCTCGTGTTACAATTATAACGACAGAAGCGAGAAAAAGATCGAGAGAGAAAGAGAAAAGAGTGGCTAAGATGATGTTTCATGTATCTCACGAATCCGCAGAATAGGCGGAAGAAATTATACTTAACACAATTATAAGCATTTTAATAAAGTATACGTAACCTAGCTAATAATAAAAGATGTAAATAATAATATAAGTAATATAACAAAAATGAATACAAGTTACTGAAACAAAACATGTCGCTTTATATAGTTTCTGCATGATATACCTATTTTATTATTTCAGATAACTATATAGATCGTTTGAAATTTATAACTCCTTGAATGGATTGTTCAGTAGACCAAACAGTTTCGATCTATTTGAATTTGAAGTGGAGTTTTATAAGTTTGCAACGCGTAATCTGTTACACGTTGCTTTTATAATCGATATCCATTATCAATTGATAATAATAATAGTAATTGCTCTTTGCATTTATTCATGGTATATTACTTTTTCAATGCTCAATGAGGCACGCATTCATTACACATAATTTTTGCTTTTTTAAAGAGAAAGCTTTGTGATAAAAAGAATTTGTTTTCCAGTTTTCAATGTTAATGCTCGAAAAAATCTTATATATCTCAAAACTTCGAAAAATCATGCGAGACAATATATCATATCAGATCAATTTCAATATGCAGTTTTTTTCATTATTTGTAACCAGCTTTTGCTTACAACTTCGTCCATGTCTTTAAAAGTATCGACTTTCTCGTGTAGATAGCTTTGTCTGTGTAAAACAGCAAGGTGAAAGTAATGTGCGAACTTCTAATTTGAACGTTTTTCGTCTGCATTATTGAGCTTCAAGCAAAAAAAAATGAATTAGTCTTGAAAGAACTTTTAGTGAGCGAAATTAAATAATAAGACAGCAACTTTTAGCAAATGTACAAATTTCTAATTCAAGCACGGCAATTTTGTTATTTGTAATGGAATATTCTCCACTACAGATTACTTTTTATCAATTGTAATTTGTAATCGAACATGCATCCATTACAAATTACTTTTTAAAATTTGTAATGGAACGTGCATCCATTACTCATTACTTTTTGAAATTTGTAATGGATCATGCAACCATTGCACATTACTTTTTGAAATTTGTAATGGATCATGCATCCATTACACACTACTTTTTAAACTTTGTGATGGATCATGCAACCATTACACATTACTTTTTGAAATTTGTAATGGCACATGCATTCATTGCACGTTACTTTTCTCATTTGTAATGAAACACACATCCATTACACATTACTTTTGTAATTTGTAATGGAGAACTTATCCAATACACATTATTTAAAGTAATGAGTAATGCATTATTTTAAAATTACTATTTTCACAACTCTGCTCGTAATGTCCAAGAGGAGTGGAGAAAGCGGTTTTCTCCTTGTCTTTTTCGGCCATTGGGATTTGATGAAATCCCGATGCCAAATCGAGAGTCGTGAAGTATTTTGCTCGTCCCAATTGGTCCAATATTTCGGTAATATTAGGCAATGGATACGAGTCTCCTTCCGTTGCTTCGTTGAGTTTTCGGAAGTCTACTACCACTCTCTTGCGTATTTTTCCGTTGGCGTCAGGCTTTTTTGGAACGACGAGTAGAGGAGCGTTCCATGGGCTCTTGCTCGGTCGAATTATTTCGTTTTTTAGCATCTCTTTTGTCTGCGCCATAACTTCTTGCTTGTGGACTTCTGGTAATCGATATGGACGAATTTTTATTGGCATTGTCCCTGATCGTACGCTTATGCGGTGCTCCACTATAGCGGTGCACCCAAGCGACTCTTCCTCCAAATGGAAGACGTCAGCGTATGCGTCAGCAAATTCGCGTAGGAATTTTTCTTCTTCCGGGTTTAAGTTCGAATCTCTTTTGATTTCTTCCCATATTTTGTTTTTTCTTCTTAATTTTTCTTTGATCGTTACAGCACTTATTTCCTTTTCTTCGGTTGGCTGTTCTTCTTTAATTTCTTCAATTTGCACGGTAGGCCTTTCTATTTCGATTTCTTCATTGTTTGAGTTTCGCACTACTATGAGGCAGGAATGTCCTTCTGGGTGGACGTAACATCCGCCTATCTTTACTCCTGGTCGCAGTTCTTTTGCTGCGACACAGCCTATTTTTGCCGTCAATGTTTTTGCGTATAGCATTTGCTCTGTTCTGGGAGGTAGTTTAATTTTATTCGTTCCGTCCAGCATGGGGATCGGATGTCCGTATATTTTAATATGTCTTCCGCTTAGGATGTCGACATTGTGCTCTCTCATGAGGTCCAAACCCATTATTCCGTCTACTTCCAGTGGTACTGTGTCATCTATTACGTAGAATCCGTGTTCTACGTTTACTGCGGGTGTTTCGAGCACGAGCATAATTTTACACAGTGCGTAGAATTTTTTTCCTCCGATTCCTTTGAGTTCGATCGTTTCTTCTATTATTTCTGTGTCCTTTTTTAATACACTCTTTTTTATGAGACTACATTGTGCTCCGGTGTCTCCTTTCAACGTGAGGATTTTGTCTTTAGCCTGGGGAGACGCGATGTGGAAGTCGCTAGCGGCTCCTCCAGAATTTATCGTCGTTATCCAGTACGATTTTATTTTCTTCCTTGTGTTTTTTCTTTTGGACGGACCTGTATTCGATGCTTCGATTATTTTTCTGACGTTTCGTTTTTTGTCTCCGCTCGTTGTCGTTGCCATATCGAGCGAAAATGACCTAATTGTTTTCCTGTTTTCGCTGTCGTTGCGGTTATCTTCTCTTGGCCTGTCTACGTTTGTTGCCGTTACCATATCGAGCGAAAATGATCC